>JADDOH010007095.1:0-145787 GCA_016648135.1 Agrypnia vestita
CCCAACAGATTACCATTTTTTTCGAAATTTGGATCACTTCTTGCAAAGGAAAAAATTCAACTCCGATGGGGCAGTCCAAACCGCCTTCAAAGATTTTATTGATTCCCGTCCGAATGGTTTTTTTAGTAAAGGATCGATGAACTACCTATGAGATGGCAAAAGTGCATAGATAGCAATGGTACATACTTTGATTAAATAAATATATTATAATAAAAAAAATCGGCTTTATGTTCCTCCCATACTAAACCTCAATTTCATATGTAAAGACCTAATATTATATTAGGTCCTTACATATGAAATTGGCGTTTTGCCGTACTAGCAAATTTGATCTCAAATATCTTCTCTTTGGTTAGGAATTCCAAATCCAAATTTATACAGCTATTTATTTACTCATGTATTTGTGTTTTGAAAATTATAATTCATTTGTTTTTTCCTCAATTGTTTTTTTCTTTGTGTCACTCAGTTTACAAAATGAAAAACTTGAAATATCGCGTTATTTACGAGTACGAGTTCCACCGTGGCACCAGTGCTGCAGAAACGGCTCTAAGGATTAATGATGTGTATGGCGACGGTGCCGCAAAAGAAAACACAGTGCGTTTTTGGTTCCAACGTTTTCGTTCTGGAAATTTCGACCTGCAGAACAAGCCCCGTGGACGGCCGGAGACCAAAGTTGATAATGAAGAATTGAAGGCTATTGTGGAAGCGGATCCATCGCAAACCAAATCCGAGTTAGCTGCAGGCTGCGGTGTTAGTGATAAAACTGTTTTAATCCACTTGAAGCAAATTGTTAAGGTGAAAAAGCTTGAAAGGTGGGTACCTCACGAATTGAGTGAAGCAAATTAACAAACGCGCGTTGACTGCTGCGTTGCATTACTCAACCGGCACAATAATGAAAGGATTTTAAATCGAATCATTACCTGTGATGAAAAGTGGATCCTGTACAATGATCGGAAGCGCTCATCGCAATGGCTGAACCCTGCCGAACCAGCCAAACCATGCCCCAAGCGAAAATTGACTCCAAAAAAGTTACTTGTGAGCGTTGGGTGGACTAGTGCTGGTGTCGTTCACTACAGCTTTCTTAAATCTGGCCAGACGATTACGGCAGATGTCTATTGTCAGCAACTGCAAACCATGATGGAAAGCTAGCTGCTAAACAACCGAGGCTGGTTAATCGCTCTAGGCCACTGCTGCTTCATGATAACGCTAGACCACTCACTGCACAACAGACGGCTACCAAATTAGAGGAGCTTCAATTGGAATGTCTAAGACATCCACCGTACTCTCCGGACCTTGCCCCAACAGATTACCATTTTTTTCGAAATTTGGATAACTTCTTGCAAAGGAAAAAATTCAACTCCGATGGAGCAGTCCAAACCGACTTCAAAGATTTTATGGATTCCCGTCCGAATGGTTTTTTAAGTAAAGGGATCGATGAACTACCTATGAGATGGCAAAAATGCATAGATAGCAATGGTACATACTTTGATTAAATAAATATATTATAATAAAAAAAAATCGGCTTTATGTTCCTCCCATACTAAACGCCAATTTCATATGTAAGGACCTAATATTAATACTGTATACATTATAGACATTTATAATTTTAAAAATTAAATAGTAAAGCCCAGTGATCATTACTACTGAATCCGATCCCAAGTCAAAATTGCAATTTTGCAAACGGGAATTTCAAGATTCGTGATGTTAATGATGAATTCCATGATTGATGTTCAGAGTGATTTTAATAATCTGGGATTAAAAGATGCTTGTTCATTTTACGAGTACGTGTAAGAAAGGTCAGAAAGAACAACATCAATTTACCTAAGTTGGGAATCTTTGAACATAAAATATCGTAAATAATAATTCAATACAAGATTCACAATAACAATTTTAATGTGCAATATTTTACATTATGAACAAGAAAGTCGAAGTAATGCGTCGAATATTTAATTATTTAGTCTTGATCTAATTTTGATGCCCCGAAATTAATATAAACACTAAAAATATTGGAATTATACATAGTTATTACAGGATTCGCAAATATAGATAGGCTGGGATCAGATTCCCCCTTGGCAATAGGTAGATTTTCTTCATTCCAAATATTTTTTAAAATTATTTAGGTTGTATTATTAATATTTTAAATACTCAAAGCATTAACTTTGTGGTCAGACATTTTAATATAATGTTAGTATGCCTCCACTTACTAAGATTTTTAGTCTACTGGTTTCGAGAAGTACCCGTCTCTTCGTCAGGACAACCACTACAGCAGCATGTGTAGTGTTGTTTACATGGTGGTGTAGTGGTTGTCCTAACGACAGAGACTACAAACCGGTAGACTAAAATCTCATAAATAACTAACATTTTGCTATTAAGTTTTCTTTATAACTATTTTTTCGTTTAAAATTTCCTTTTTTATAAACAAATATTTACGCTTATTAAACCTATTAAAAATGCCTAAATTTCACGTCAAAACAGATCTGAGCTATGCGGCAGTGTAATCTAAAATTTGAGTGTTTTTACAAATTCACTTTAGGACTTTATTTTTCAAATTGAAAATTCGAACGTACGTTCGATACGTGGTTTATTTCAAGTCTATAATGGTTGATGCTGACCATTAAAGTCCACGAGCGTTCGTCGCTGGTGCGCATATAAATATTCAAATTAGGGACGCGAGCCATTCATAAACAAATGATCCATTTATCTATGGAGACCAGGAGAGCTCAACCGTGGTGCGCGCTGATTGGTTAGCTCCCAACGGCGCCAATCGCGTCTAGCCGTGCGAAAGTAGACCCGTCTGTGAGACTAGTGATGATTATTTTAACCGGTTACAAAATAACTGTTATTTGAGAAATGTGGCTGATTGTATCTTTAGTAATATCTGATTTTTCGCAATTCAACGGGCAACCAACGGTACTAAATAAAAGTCAAATCTTAGTTAGTTAGGCGTTCATAAACCACGTGGTTCCATTTTGAACCCTTTTAAACCTCTCCATCCCCCCATGTAGCCCTAACGTGGCTTTTGCCTTGATCCCCCCCCCTGAGTAGAGCGTAGTTTTTTTCTATTAATTCCAGAAGACACTTTGTGCCATTTTCTCTTACCAAAACTATTTTAAAATCATCAATTATGTGCAAATCTACTACTCGAGACGAAGATGTTTTGCTAGGCCGATATATAATTGCTAGGCCGATTTTTTAAAAATAATTTGATAACATCCTAATGTTTTTTGTAAAATTATTTTCATAAATATAAATAGGTAAATTTTATTAATTTCAAGCGAGTGTTGAAGGCATCGGAAATAACGGGTTATATTCCTTCAATAGAATAAACTTTGATCAAGTAAGATTAATTTGATTGTAGGTACGCATTTTTGCCGACGAATTACAATTATGCATTTTAGATGTCTCACATAGATGAAGCTCTTTTATATAGGAAAGTAGGTATGGAAGTCTTTGGATGTTCGAAGGGTTTACGGCCTGTCATTGGCTCGTTTAAGTTACCACGATTGACGACAATTCCTTCTGGGGTAAAAAATCCAGTAACTGTGTTCTTGAAGTAATTTGTGTATAAGTGAATTACAATTTTATTAATACCTTAATAATATTAATGAAGGCATTTTATTCTGCTACTCAAATAGTTATGATTGTACGAGGTGTTTTAAAAAGTTATGTTTTCGATTACAGTTTTGTTTGATCGTCGCGTGCTTTCTTCTTTTTAATTAATTACTTACTTTTCATTTGTCCTTTTTGACAATAGCATGACTTTCTCGACCCTGTTCATCTTAAGTCTCATTTCTGTAATGTTTCAAGCCATTGCCGCACTGTTCGGTTCCTTCATTCCAAAGCTGTCCAAAATTGCAAGCTTTTGAGACACATAATGCCCATGTTTAAAATCATGCAAAAATAACACGTAATTGTCATTTTTCAATCCCATTTCTGGACGATTTAGTCGTGTAGGAATATGTATCTAATTTCTAATTATCGAAAAAATCTAATGAACATTTATTTCATAACAAAAAATATTCAATAAAATACAATATTATATCTTCTATTATTTTTGGTGCTACCTAATAACACTGAATTAATGGTGTCAGGAGAGTAATGATAATTAACATTAATGTTTTATTATTAATTGGTTTCTTGTCTATGAACTAGGCGTGGTTACACTGCTAATGACTTTGGGCTGTACTGCGACTAGAAGTTGTATTAATTTTGAAATGGAGAAGTTTTGCTTGAGAAGAAATACTAAGTAGAAAAAAGTAGGTATATATCTATGGGAGTTAACTTCTGTTCATGAAGAATATTACGAAGAAATATTATTTAAATAAAATAAACAAGGATAAAGATTATTATATAAAATAATCGCACATTTATTGGTCTTTGATCGATTTGAAGTACGTTTTGCGCAGTTTACGCAAACTTACTTCCATGAATGCTTTAGCCCAGAAATATTGAAATAAAAATGCTAACTTTGATGTCGCTTATCTCCGTATCTATCGACATTTCACCCGAAGCGTAAAGAATATTTTCTATTCTACATTAAATGGAGAAGACTCCGCCAAAGTTTTTGCTACTTGCTACGAGAAACACTGTGTCACGGACCTTTAATAATATTCGCGCGGTAGAAGTGATACTTAAACTACTAAATAACTACAAACTTACTAAATAAAGACAAAATTGTATATTAATAACGTTAAAAGTATTGAGTTGTAAAAATCTGCACTGATTATTGCCGATCATTTTATCGAGTTTCATGACAATAATTAAAACTCGTAATACTTACAGAAATGTGACCTCGAATATTGAAAATAATTGGGACAAACAAAAACTTTCTTCAATTAATGGTTCTCATCTTAGATAAGCCCTGCTCTTACAATGTGGTATATAGTATATTTTTAACGGGCTACGGAGAATCGGTGGTAGCTTTGCCACGTAGTTGCCGCGTTGTGAATTCGAACGAAATTATTATATTTAGATACCTATTACTCGAAAACTAATTTCAAGCGCATTTCGTGGTCTCGCATTTCGCTACGTGCTGCTTCCCGCTACATGCTGTTTCTCGCTACACGAATTCCCGCTACAGTGCTTGCTGCACGTGTGCATCTTCCGTTACAATGAAAATTTTACCCTAAGGCCGGCGCCACACTCAACGTATTTTCCGCCGCGTCTTTAACGTCGCGTCAAATCCGCAACCGAATTTAGCAGTCACATGCAATATTCCACAGCGGATTCAGTCTGCCCGTCGAATGTGGCGCATTGCATTTAAAACATGAGACGCGACGTCACCGATTTTAAATTGTCGTAAGCTCCGCGGGCGGGGAACCTAACAGACGCCGAAGCGAGCGTTCCGCCAGCGGATCGACCGATGATCCGCTCAGTGTGTTCGATAAGCGCATATTGTATGGAAAGAAATGCAGCGGCCTAAATGCGCCAAAAGAAGATACTTCAAATTGAACACCGTTATTTTCGTTGTTTTTTTTTACAATGTGCCCGCTGTACGAAAGCGTTGAACCCCCCTGACGGCCACAATGGCGGCCGCACAATTCGTCAGTACGCCTTTATACGTATTTGTTATCATTGTGTTACTAACCATTGCTGGAAAAGTTTTATTGTAATCTATTCTAGGGGCATTTACATCGGCTGAACTTGGCGACTCCGCGCCAGAACATGGCCGCCGTCGCTCGGGACTAAATGACATCGGAATACAATCACTCTAGACGCAGTCTTCAATTATTTATGCAGGCATTCAGTTACACTCACCGAGTAATACTGTCTCGACTTCCAAACGTTTTGCTATCAAATAGGGACGTTCAAACCGTCGCTATATTAAGCTTGTTTTATTAAAAAACGATTCAAAGATTCGTTGCCGTGTCGGGACCTTGGTACGATGTGGTATTTTCGCACAAAATATTTTTATTTAAATAAAATTATATTAATTAACACTTCTTATGCAGGAAGGGTATTATCATTTAATTAAGATGAATTATAGAAGTCTCACAGAGACGAAGCTATTTATGTGAGAAACATGTATGGGAGATTCTTATACGATGGCCCAGAGCTTACAACCTGTTCGAGCTGGCTTAAGTGATCATTTTACATAATGCAATGTATTCTAGTGTATATGTTAAAAGATTATAGAACCTTCCCTATTAAAGTATTCTCATCCGGAATGCGCCTCTCTGCCAAATTTTAGAAAGATCGTTGGTCAAGACGTGAGCAAATATTAATATTTAAATGCAATTTTTTTTGGCTGACAGACAAGTGAAGCTAAAAAAAAACATGTAAAAACTGTAAACGCACATTTTTAACAAATCATATAACATTTCGCATAACATTTTATGTGTAAAGCCATCTTAGGTTGAAATTTTTTTCTTAAATAGCGTCATATGTTATTATTATAATTATCATCGGCGATAAAATAAACTCTGCCGAAAAAATGGAGTCCTTATATCTCAATTTCATATATATACAAATGTCAGATGACACCTTGTCGTTCCAAGGGCACGAAACGTATATTTATTATGCATTCAATCTCACATTTGAATTTATAATACAGTTTTTACATAAAATTATCGCGAAATGCTATTCTCACGGCATTGATTATTTTTTGTCACTTTATAATTTACATATTCGATCATTTTGGATACGTACCGTAAAATATGCTCAGCTCAGATTACACATTTTTATCTTATTTGGATACTTCGGCACCTGCTTGATTAAAATATATTTGTTTTCTAAGACAGCAATTTGATTATTATAATTTAATCACTGAAGCTTGCTGGTCGAAGATTTCGTGACAATCGGCCGTATTCTGAAAATAAGAAGATTGTTATTTGGTTATTGTTACACCAAACCAACACTCAGAATGGAAAAACGTCAAGAATGAATCTGTCAAATGTCGATATTTCTATAATTGTGACAAAAATATTAGCTTTAATTTAATATTTGAACTCTTTGGATGAAGAAATTAGCAGATGTGTGCGAAACAACTGATTTCTATTATCTTTTAAAATAATATTAATACTTATTTTATATAATATTCATCAAAAACTTGTTAAAACTTAGTCAAAACTCTAGTTAAATGACTGATTTGCGTGTTGGTATAAATATCGCTTCGACGTCAAATAAACAAGTCTTTTTAAAAACACCCATACATCGTGGTGGTCGAACATTACAATCCATGTAGGTGCTCTTCTTCTTCTTCCTTGCACTGTCCTAACTCAATGCCTAGGTAGGCTTTTGGGGTCGGCTCTTCTCGCTCTCACGCTGTATCTTCTTCGTTTCTGGGTGTCGCTTTCATCTAGGTCGTTTCTCTGCAGGATTTTAGGGCATTGGGTCATCAAGGAGTTCTTTGATCTTCTTCTGGATGACTGTCGATGTAGCTGCATAGACATGTAGGTATGTGTAACAAAATATTGTTATTATATTATGACGTATTATTTAAAATGTTTTATATGCCATTACTGCACAAATGTTGGGTGTTAAAAAGTGATATTGCACCATCGTATACGTGGACATAAAAACACGGGATGCAATTTCCGCTTCAAATGTCTCATCTAAAATTGCAAAATTCGTAATTGTAAATTAATTAAGTAATATACGTCCCGTGTATTTTTGAGTGTTGGAATAATTATCACAGAATAAGGCGGATTGTCGTAAACCTACGACTTGCCTATTTTTATGTGTTGGAGTAGCGAAGGCTAGGTGCTTTTAATAAAGACATTCCAATTAGATTAAAAAGAAAAGCATTTTAATCGTGCATACTGCCAGTGATGACCTATGGAGTGGAGACTGGCTCTTACAAAGAAAAATGTAGAAAAGCTCAAATGCACACAACGATCCATGGAGAGATCCATGCTTGGCGTAAGCCTAAGAGATAGAATTATTTATATATGATGAAATTAGGCGCAGAACTAGAGTAGTGGATATCATGGATCGTGTAGCGAAGCTTTTTATATAAAAATATTGAAACAGTTTTTTGTGAGATTCAATTTAAATTTAATTTATTTAAAAATAATATGGACATGCCAAACTTACGTTCAATTTGTACATGATAAAAATCTTTGAAACATTATAATTTACATCACGCCGTTTCCCTGCGGGGGCAGGCAGAGATGACGGAGCGTCAAATGGCAATAGGAATGGCACGTTGCAAGGCAGGATGCTACGGATGGACTCCCAGAGTTCTGAAATGGAGACCTTGGGAAAATAAAAGAAACCGGAAGACCTCAAAAGAGATGGGCCGACGATATAGCCGCTGTGGGGGGAAGAAATGGCTACATCTAGCAAATAACAAGGAAGTTTAGAAGGGTATGGATGAGGCCCATATCCAGCAGTGAAGAGATGAAGGCTGAGAAGGAAGAAGAAGAAGATAAAGGGGTAGTAACCAGAATAACAATCTTGTTATTTTCAGAATACGAGCGATTATAAGTTGTATTTTTAATTATTAGTGAGAAGTGAATTCTTAAAATGTTCATGTCAAAGTCGGACAGGTGTTTATCTCCACCCGGAGATTTCCATCTGAACAAGATTGGACTCCTCGATCCTGTATATACATTTTATTTATCAAAATAATGATGGTGTCTTTTGACAAAATTCTCTAATGATATCGATAAATTTCAACCATTAAGGTTTCATTATTAATAACATTAATAAAATGTAATGTGTATTGGCTTCTGCTTTTTTAATGGGGATAATTTTTTAAATTAATTATTGGGATCTTAACCTCTTACGTAATTAATTTCATCAATATCAATAATAATAATATTTTATTTATTTCTCGTATTTAAATACATTTCATGTCGGCTGTCCAACAAGGTCGGTTCACCTGTTTGAAGACAATCGACTTTAGTGATAATCATTTAAATTTTTTAAACAATCCATCTAAAAATAAAAAAAATCAAATGTTGCATATCAGTCACGGCGGAGGAGCTCCACAAAAATGGACAGGACGCGGCCGTTTTGTTTTTTACTTCAAAAATTTTCAATACTATAATTGTTTGATGTGTGCCTTAATGAGTGTTAACAAAATAATGAAAATAATTATTCATATCTTTGTGAAGGATCGCCTAATTTCTACCTAAATTTTAGACGCCAAGGGTAGTGTAACCTGTTGTATTTTTTAAGATAAAATCAAATATTGTGTTCTTGAAAAATTGTAACATTCCCAAAATATTTTAAATATATGAAAACTGGTCTAAAAATGAATTAAAAATTTAAATAATTTTCAGCCGGATTCTACTGTAATGTCATATACACATAAAAAAATTGCTTTAAAAACTCTAATCAAAAATAAAGATATCTCATTACTAACGGCGACATCCGTACTGATTTATTTGAATGACAAATATCAACCACAGGTGGCGGTAGTAAAATATAACTCACGCATGAAACAAGGTGTGCAAATTAAACATATAGACAACTTCCAAACATTTGATAGATGATTCTATCTTGGTTGGAATTGGTGAACGTTACAAATGATTAATTTAACCAGCCGTACGGTAGATCGTAAGCCCTATGAACAGCCAAAAAGACTACCACACCATGCACATTAGTGATGGTTAAAGCGTTATTTTAACCGGTCATTTTTTTTACAGTTATTTGGGATTTGTATCTGATTTTATCGATGACTAGCTGTGCCCGTGCGGCTTCGCACGCGTAGATTTTTAGTACACTGTTTCGATTGTCATAGAACTTTCGCGAACCTTCTAGAGCATTCTCCTTCCAGAACTTTCAAGAAATATATTGAATGTACAGGAAGCTTCTAGACACACCGACACATTCCGTCACTAAGTTTAGAACTTTAGGAACTTTTCTAGAACCTTCTCCTTCCAGAACTTTCAAGAGCAGGTTTTTCCGGAACCTTCTAGACTCACCGACACAGTCGGCGAAACAATCTGAAGCATTTGCGGCCTTCCCATTACAAAACAATGTGCTAGAAAGCACATTTTCGTCACCCACTCCCACCCACGTACGGCCACCCCCACCAAACTCGCACATTTTTAATGGGACACCAAGGGCTATCCACTACCATAAACACCAGGGGGTGGTAGTATCTGGTTGTGAAGAAAACTTGGCGGATAGGGAAACACGGGTTTCTTTTTATATATATATTGATTGATAGGTATCGTATTTGGGTCATGTGCTCAGAGGAGAAAAATATGAATTGCTCCACCTGATTCTTATGGGCAAGATAGAGGGTCGTAGAGGTGTTGGAAGGAGACAAATTTCCTGGCTCCGCAATATACGCGACTGGACGGGCATAAGAAGTGTTGGAGAGCTGTTTCGTGCTGCCCAGGACAGGGACGATTTCTCTCGGGTGATAGTCAACGTTGGGGGGACCTGACATGACACCAAAAGAAGAAGATTGATTGATAACTAAGAAATAATTTTTGTCTAGTACCCATGTTTGCCCGTCGAATTGCAAAAAAATCAATTGGCGATCATCAACGTAATTAGATACAAATCTCAAATAACGGTTAGTGTGTCACTGATTAAAATACCATCACTAATACGTACGTGTCTAGCTCCTGTACCAGCTGTACACGTGTGAATGGGTAAACCTGATACCTAGGTGTCTTCGCTGTTACCTAATGTCGGAGATTTGGTTAATTCGCAATAACCGCGAGCCCAGAACAGTCCGAATTAACCCACATACGCAGCGGCCCGTGGTACGTAACCCGATCTCGGTGGGCGATCGATGCGCGTCGGCCGGCAACATCTCCGCACGCGTGCGAACACGGCTCCCGTGCATTTCGCCTAGTTTTTCACTTTCGAGCCAACTTCGCGTGCCGTGACGTCAGACCCTCCGGTGCGCTTCTCCGAGAGGAGACGAGCAGTATCGGCGGGAATGAGCCGCGCGATTGTCTTGAGCTAGACATTGAATCTCGTCGGCGATGCTGGGAACGTTTCCCACACGCGTTCGATACGAGATTACGTGTCATACCGCTGCACACGGAATGCATAATGCAGCGACGGACGCGGATACCGATATTCTCGGACGCGAAGGTTGCCGAATAAAACTAAGTAATAAAGAAAGCAATTATACAAGCGCGGAAATTATTCAAATGAACCTGTCAAATGTAGCTTTGTTAACAACTGCGTATATCTCGACTCCTCCTACGCAAAGCATCGTGACTAACAAATGTGTATGTAGGTCATTTTTAGTTGTATGCCTTATCGCAAAAATATAAATTATACATTTCTTCGGACCAAATTAATTATGAAGAGTGTACTTAATTTAACGAAGCTATCGTGTAGGAGAACATTAATTACTTACAAAGTACCTCGGCGGTCGGTTTCAAGACAGCGAGCTACATATTTTATGTAGGTACCCAGCGCGCTAACATAATATATATTGCACCGCCTAGGCAATCAATACAGCTCTGTGGATATATTTAAAGTTCGAACACTATACATATACAAATACAAATCTTATTTCTTATTTTATAGTTTGCCTACATACTAAGGCCCGAATACCATCCGGCAATAAAATAGGCATCCAATATGGTTGCCAATATCATGATACATTAAGGATAACATAATAAAAGAATGATAATTAATTAAACCCCAACCCTTATCATTTTATTCAACTTGTATTAAAGCGAATTAATTTTTCATAATCGATATAGGTCACTGTAATGATCGTTCAACTTTTGCAAAAAATTATTCAGGAATATTGAAATACATGCAAACTTTATTATTGCATATCTCCATAACTATAAATAAGTATTAGGTCATGGTTGCTTGAACATTTTTGACACATTATCAAATAAGGAATCCACCTGTAAATTTTTTGCTACTAGCTATGAGACACCCTGAATAAAGTAGACTAGTAATGAGGTCCACAACACAGTAATCACACAAAACTAAAGTGAAAGAAAGTAAAGCAAATAAGAGGGGAACAGGAATGGAAAAAAGTGTGAGGAATGAAGTGAATTGGTGGGATTAGAGTGTAATTAATCATCATTATTGCTGACTGTCGAAAACGTTACTCGGCTTGATTTCGCTTATCTCCATAACTATTGACATAAGGTCGTGATCGTTGAACATTTTTGACTCATTAACAAGGCAGGAATCCACCTGTAAAGTTTTTGCTACTAGTTATGAGATACCCTGTGTGTCTCTCGCTATTATTCAGTTAAAATTACTTTTAAATAAAATGTATCTGCATGTATATGTACCTAGATAAAATATCTATGTGTTTACTTTCACTGTGTTTTTCATCCTTGAGTGTTTTATTAGATGAATAATTGATATTTAAATGTCCCTTTTGAAATAGTTTCCCCCATAAGGGTCTCAGTACAATATTAATAATAAACACGAATTTGTACTTCGCAGAAGTAAAAAGAAAGACATTCATTTATACTAATTTAATAAAATTGCAAGTCATCTCGGAAATTTTATTTTGTGGATATCTTCTTTGCGGGCCATCCCATTGATTTTTACATTAAATTTCCTTATTTTATTTTTATACCCGTGAAAAAATTCAATTTTCAAAATAAAATAATCCAAAATTGAGAAAATTTGTGGAGTATAAAAGCAGCACTATCCAAAAAAAATTTAATGCAGTCATCGAGGATTACTAATTTGTAATGTGCCGAATTCGAGATTTTATAGGAAACATGATTTTGGAAGGGATAAATACATAAAATCTAAAATTTAGTTAATTTTTTTTCCCCTTCAATAGGCCAAGAGGCCTAATCACAGAAGCGGAATACATCACGTAAATTGTAACCTCACCGGGAATCGAACCCGGAACCCTCGGTATGAGAAGCCAGTGTCATACCCACTGAGCTACGAGGGCCTTTTGAATATGTATGTATCTGATTACACTAAAATACATAGTACTTGAAAACAGTTAATAACTTTCTTAAAATGCTTAAAAAACAGTAATTATATGAAAAAATATTTAATTACTTTCTGAAAAAATGTACGATTATTATTTTTTATATTATATTTATATGATACGTAAATCTTTAAATTGATAATGATTGATTAAGCCGTAAGAAAAATTCTTTGTTGAAAACATGCCCTGTAGGTAGGATATCTCTAAGTCCATGACATTGAAATATAATGCCTTCTCATTTACATTTTTTGTATTATTAAGTGCTAAAATCAATTACACTATTTCATATGCCGTACTGTTGTAAATTATTTCTTCCGCGAGTCAAATTTAGTAATTTATGGTGAGAGTCTGCGAAGATCGCGTGGACCGCTCTTAGGAAATCTTAAATCATCTTCTTTTTATACGCTGTCACGGCTGTTTCGACTATCGAACCAAATTAGAATGCAATTAATATCACTGCATCAATTAATTTATATATCGTATATTTTTTTCATAGATATGGTCTAATTGTTATACTTAATATCATATAGCAATAACTTAACATAATCTTAACTAAATTGTTGTGTAAAACAATAATTTTATGCAATTTTCTTAGATTGTTAATTGATAAGTTATAGCGAAGCGTTTTCCAGCATCTTATTGTTTAGTAATATTAAATAATGTTTATTTTCCTATGTATTTATGAATGAACAAATTACTGTAATTTTAATTAAGCACGTTCTATACACGTTGTAATATTATTACGATCACGCTATTTCTTCGAAGGTTTATTAGGTATATATTGATGAACTTGCAAATAATATTTTAAACAAGTATTTATATTATATGTACGCAAGTACGTACATGCAAGTTAACTTTTGATATTTCATCACTTTTGTACGCATTTACGATTCCCCTTGTGACGATAAGATAAAGCTATTTACAGATACACTACGCAGCATTTAATATATTTTTATTAAATTTATTTTTAAAAACTTTAATGAAATACATTTTTTTAAATGAAAGTATTTGCAACGCATGCACAGTTAGAATTCTTTTATGACAAACGATGAAAAGTGGTGATGGTCAAACCGTTATTTTAACCTGTTATTTTCGGTATAGTTATTTGGGATTTGTATCTAATTATACCGATGATTGGTAGCTAAGATATAATTGTTATCTAGTACCGATAGTTGCACGTTGAATTGCGAAAAATCAATTGCCAATTATCGAACCACTCAGATAGAATTCTTAAATAACGGTTAGTGTGTCACCGGTTAAAATAACATCACTAAATTGAAAAGAGTATTTTAAATCATTCTTAAATGTAAACATACTTTTTTTTTGAAAGAAAGGTATATCTTATATCACAGACTATTGTATTACCTATTTTAAGAATAAATTTTTAAAAAATAAAGCAAATATAATTAATAAATGTAATTATAATTTAATTTACCAAGTTGCCGTGGCGAAACGCGCCATTCCCGGATACAGTGGAGGTCCGTTGGTTCGAATCCCGGTAGCAGTTAAAATATTTTTTCGTTAATTTGATCTTTCTGTGTGTCTTTTCTAATTGATTAATAAATTTGTTAATTAATAAATTAATTTATAAATATATCCCCCGCTTCAATATCGTTATCTCCTCTTTTTCACACACGTCTCCGTTCAACAGTCAATTAATTTTATTTTTTGTACGTCCCGACAAAGATACCGTGGCCTCGGAACCGGTCGACGCAAAGTGATCAAAGTGGTTAGTGCGAATTTTGTTGTGGATCGTCCTGCAAGGACAGCGCGTACGAGATAAATATCGGTGTGAGCAGGTTGGACGAGCGGCCGCCAGGATCGCCGGCCGCCGACCATTATGATCGAATATAAACTAATTGGTCTTTATTGCCCATTGGCGTGACGGAATTCTGTGTCGATCCCCGCTCAGAACAATATTCTGAACGGCTGTACCCGCTCGTCCATCTGGTACGTTCCTGCTTGGTACCTACCTCTCTTCTGTCATTTTATTTATAGGTAATACGATTCAATTATAGTCTTGATGGACTTGGTGCTATAAAATTATACAGAGATGAACTAAACCCCTACTTTAGGCGAGGGTATTTGGTCATAGTGGAAGAAATAAAATTATGTTGCATTCGCCAGTACTTACTTACTTACTTACTTACCATCACGCCGTTTCCCCGAGGGGGTAGGCAGAGAGGATAGAGCGCCATACTCTTCTGTCCTGACATACAACTTTCGCTTCGTCTACATTCATACATCTTCGCATGCAAGCTCGACGGTTGTTCAGACTTCTAACAGGACCATCTTCCAGTATCTGGTTAATCTGGTCATGCCACGTCTTCCGTGGTCGCCCTCTTTTTCTGGCGCCGTCAACACTTGCATCATATATCTTATTAATATAATTCATGGGGAAAAGAATTAAATCTAATACTAGCCATACTCCGTGAAAAATTATGTAAAATAATAATAACGACTCGCCTTGCGTGACATATGCCGCGCGCTGATTGCACTCTAATTATCTAAAGTTTTAACTCCAGCAATTTGCGGACTTTACGACAGACAGACGGACGGACAGACAACGAAATTATTATGTTTGATTAGAAAATAATTTAAAATGTATATTTTTAAATCTAGGAACGGGAATCATTTTCTTAAGGAATATAATTTAAGATTAACAATGCTAAATGAAAAATCAAACATTCTTGAATAATTATTAAATCTCCTAGGAAACAAAACATATTTTTACAATAAAAGCGCGACTTATTTACGAAGACATTATACTTTTTAAGAATATTCAATTAGATTTTTTGAACAAGTTTTGGAACCCAGCGAGGAACTGAATTGTGTACTAAGAAATTTACCTTAGTTCACGTCTATACATTGTGGTGTGACGGTGACTTATTCAAATGGATAGAAAAATATGGCGTTCTATCCTCTCTGCCTACCTTGCGTGGAAACGGCGTGATGGTTAATTATTATCAAACATAATAATTTCTTTGTCTGTCTGTCTGTAATTTCGTTTGAATTTCCGTTTAAAAAACAAATTAAACGGCCGGAGATGGGGCTTGAACCCCGGGCCACCAAACCCGAACCGGCCGTTTCACGCATGTTGCTACGTCCGCCTCTCCGTGGAGCGCCAAAAATATGCTATAAATGTATAAACCAGTGAAGACGCGAACCAATGTTCCGTCATTTTTGACGGGTTGCAGCTAGTGTTAATTATAAATAAATCCAACATTGAGTAAGAAATAATTTCAGATACAATCAGTAATTTTTTAAATAGAAGAGATTTTTCATATAAAACTATTACGACTGTTAACTTTCCGAAATATTCATTAAAAGATAATGCGGTTTAAATTATTTTGTTATTGTAATTCAAATAGTACTGTTAGCATTAAAAGTGGTTTTTCGCATGTTGATGCGAAAAATCACTTTGCATTATAGTATATTTGTTATGTTGATAACAAATACATATGCTGTACTTATTGCCAAGTCTACGTTGCGTGGACAGTAGTGAGTGAATGTGGCAGTTTGTTCTCATATTTTCGTAGTGCAAAATATTTTTCGCGTTAACATAATATACGTCTACATTTTAACGTTTCGTTGAATAGCTTCCTAAAAAGTAATTTCTTAAAAGTATTTTAATCGTGCTCAAATCTTTGAATCACTTTTACTTACTAAAACCGTTATTGTAATGTTGCACGTCTGCCAAATAACTGGTGTTATGGCTACCGACTCTGGCTGCTCCATATTTTGGGATATATTTTTTACGTCAGCTGTGCGTACAGTTTCACTTTTTAAACGTGAACGAGGAGTTCTATTCCGTATCAAATTTAGCCGTATGGTGCATACTTGAAAATATCTCGCACCCAGAACGAAAACATTGTAACTCCATTTTTATTTTATTTATGTCTGCTTATTTGCGAATTTTGCGTAATAATTAAAAAAATATATATATTATATTTATTTTAATAAATTAATTTGTTACTAGATGCTTTTTATAAAGTGCAAGTCTACAATACTTATTCTAAGTGATATATATACAGGGTGTAACAGAGCTAGTTCACAATACTTTACAGGTAGATTCCTGTCTTAATTATGACTCAAAATTGTTCAAGTAGCCATGAACTAATATCAATTGTCAAGGAGGACTTATATTTTGCAGAATGTTGGACTATCATTACAGTAACGTATATCTAATATGAAAAATTCATTACCTTTAATGCAAGTTAAATAAAATGATAAAAACCTTCCAATTTCCATAGGAAAACATCCTAATTGAATTTTTTCACGATTTTTATTTTTATTATTTTATTTTACTTTTATTGAAAGCAAAGAATTTTTTGTAATCGATTAAGTTATTGTAATGATACTTCAATGTTTTGTAAAAAATAAGTCTGAAATATTGAAAAAAAATGCAAACTTTGAAATTCCATAACTATTGATATTAAGGTCATGGTTGCTGAATGTTTTCGACTTACAATCAAGGCTTACGACTTACAATCAAGATTTTCGACTTACAATTCACCTGTAAAGTATTGTGGACTGGCTCTGTTACACCCTGTATATATAATTTAATTATTAAAAATGGTCACTATCGTCATCATCCTATCAACCGTTTTCTGTTTACCGCTGGTGGAAAGCCCTCTCGAGTATTTACTACTTTTCTCTGTCCGTTGTTGGTCGCTGCAATGCAATATATAATTATACCGAATTTGATGATCTCTTATTTTCAGCGGGCGGCCTGTCGGCCTCTTGATTCCCTTCGGGTGCTACTGGATGACTGCACCCATCCAGCGTTTGCGCGTCCTCCATGCGATGTAGTAACCGATTCCCATCGCAAAAGGCATTGGTACAAAGCCTTTCACAGTGAAAAAATCACCTTAAATAAATAAAAACAAAACAGGACCAACGCAACGCTTTGCAAAAAATAACTCAGAAATATTGAAAAAAAAAATGCAAATTTGATGTCGCATACCGCCTTAACTATTGATATTGCGTCATGGTTTCTTGAACATTTTCGACTCATAATCGAGGCAGGAATCTACCTGTAAAGTATTGTGGACTAACTCTGTTACACCCTGTATAAAAGGCAATGTTCATAGATGTAGCCGCTATAGACATAGACTTAAAAACTATTGGATCGACTTATACAGTTTTTCGCAAAATGATCCGCGTTGTCCGGAAAAGGTTTAAAGCTATTAAAGTCCTCGATTTGACCAGTAGAAAGAAAGTTAGGGGCCTAAGGCGCGATTACAGACACAATACTTAGATCGCTTTAAAAGCGTAATTTGCAGTAAAAAATAAAACTGAAAGCGTTCCTTAACCTTTAAATCCTAAGTATTGCCTCTGTATTCGGGCCTAAATGTCTATCTCTAGGGTTAGGGTTTAGCCTAAGTGTTATCTATACACATGTTACAGACATAAAGATCAAAGTTTGATAGTGTATACATTAATTAGTAAGTATAGTCTATACATTAAATCATAACATAAACTAGTTAAAGTATACATTATCGAAATTTTACACCTTATCTGTAACACATGTATGTATACTCAAATCTAGCAATAGCAAAGCACTGTCGGGTTCAGCTAGTAAATACCTTATAAAAGTGCTTCGCACGTTGCACTTACGTAGTAAAATACCTCGTTCTGCTACTTTTTAAGTTGTTACGGCATTCCTGGGGCTTGCTAGATTCAGTTGCGCGCGCAGGTGGCGAGCAGCGCGCGGCGGCAGGTGCGCCAACCCCCAGCACCGAGTCCGCCTCGGAAATTTACATTTCCATTCGGCGCGGTGCAACGTCGAAAAGCGCGCGCCATCGCGAAGACGTCTCAGAAAACTGGAGGAAACGATCGGCATACTTGCCGTGGGTGCCGCATTACCCGGGTGGCGATTTGAATTTTCGCATTTTGGGGTTACAGAAATGCATTGGCGGGCAAAAGCCGACACGACAATGGGCGCCATTGTTTATATGATACAATTTATCACCCGATCCTTGCGACCGACCGGCTATGCAGATAAAGATGCCAAAGACAGCTGGAAAATGGATTTGATATGAATAAGGTGGACGTGACCCAAAAATTACAATTTTAAATACTCATGTCAATGGTGCTGATCTAAAATAATATAACAGCTTAAAGTCGCTTAGTCGCAGAACGGAAAGACATTTATCGTTTATATTATACTCATTTATATCAATATTTTATATGTATGTATGAATGAGAAATTGTGATTTTCTCGACTACTTAGTAGTGAAAAATCTTTTTTTTTCAAACTCAAGTAGATGTAGCAACGTAAATATGATTAAATATTTTTAATAACCTATGTCATTATGATTCTCTACAATGTAAACGCCAATTCCATCAATAATACGTGTAATAAATAATATCGTGTGTGAAGCTACCTACCTCAGAACAGGTATCAAACATAATAATTTCTTTGTCTGTCCATCCGTCCGTCCGTCTGTCTGTCCCCGTAACTTCGTATAACGTCCTTAATTTCAATTAGTGTATATTATAGATATCTCACAGAGACGAAACTGTATTAATTATGGGAAAGTAGGTATAGAAGTCATTTGGGTGTACACAGGACTTATGACCTGTCTTTTTATGGTCATAAGTCCTGTTACACCCAAATGACTTCTATACCTACTTTCCCATAATTAATACAGTTTCGTCTCTGTGAGATATCTATAATATACACTAATTGATTAATAATGTCTCTGTGACATAAATCCAGCACTGTTCTGAAAGATTTGAACAAACTCAAAATATTCTGAGTCCTTAATTTCGTTCGAATTCAAGACTAAAAACCCCGGGCCACCAAACCCGAACCGGCTGATTAACGCATTTTGTTACGGCCGCCTCTCAACAGATCGCCAAAAAGATGCTATAAATATATACCAGGGCTTTGCAAAGACGCGAACCAATATTCCGACATTTTTGACGGGTTACAGCTAGTTTCTATGTACCTATCTACAGGGGTAGGTAGTGGCCAAGCGGCTTTGTACATATTATCCTATATTTATAAGCAATTAAACTTCTTTTGTCCAATATACGCCGATTTATCGGTAATGAAATGACAAATAAATATACGAACCGAATTATTTATATAACGTATTCCATTAAAATTATTCCAGTCAGCCGACCGCCACTGAATACCCTCATCAATTACTTGAAATAACGGACAAAATTCCAAGCAGATAGGATTATTTATAAGAAACGCATTCATCTTTTTCGTCAGTCGTCTAAAGGGGCCACCCACTCCAAACCCTACAGTCGTCCTTTTTAAAGAAAGTTGGTTTTGAATAGGAAATTAATAATTTTCGAAAAAGCAAATGCTCAGATCTTTTTGTTCCGTCGCGCATTTTATTTTCCTGCTGAGATCCCCTTACGAAATTATTATAATTGGGATATCTAACATACGACAGTAGAGGCCTCAAAAGTACGCAATTCAGATTGACCTACTGGCCATGTTATCTCTGGTGTTAGGATGTTATTAAATTATTTTTAATATTCTTGAAGATTTATTTCCCAAATAACCAATTCTCGAGACACACCCCCATAAAAATAAAGAAGTATCTCAAAATTACACGCTAAATGTTGAGTTCTGCGAATTCGGATCGGATGGTGTGTCTTTGTGGAATCAATTATTAGACGAAGTTATTACGAAAACGGACTGCTGTCGATGTATTCATTTATCTTGTGTTTTGGTTAAATTAATTTCTCGTCTCGCATGAATATATGTACGTATTTTTTAATGTATCAAATAATGTACTAAATATATTTTACTGTAATGTATACTATTAATATAATTAGGTACATACTAAACATTGCGATTCACTAATGAAGTTGAATCTAATACGTATTGAGCGAATATGGTCTGTTTTTGTAGAATAATTAATATATTGATCAAAATTTTACCATTATCATTATTATTAATAAAATTAAAATAAGAATATACAGGATGTAACTGAGCTAGTCCACAATACAATACAGGTGGATTAATGCCGTGATTATGAGTTGAAAATGTTCAAGCAATCATGACCTAACTATCAATAGTTAAGGAGATATGCGACATCAAAGTTTGCATTTTTTTTCAATATGTCTGACTTAATTTTTGCAAAACGTTGGACTTTCATTACAGTCACTTATATCTAATATGATAAATTAACGTCCTTTAATTCAAGTCAAATAAAATGATAAAAACCTTCCAATTCCAACTGGAAAACATTCCAATTGGAATTTTTTCCAGGGTTTTTATTATTTTATTTAACTTTAATTGAAACGAATTAATTTTTAGTAATCGATGTAAGTTACTGTAATGATACTTCAACGTTTTGTAAAACAGAAATATTGAAAAAAGTGTAAACTTTGATACTGCATAACTCCACAATTATTGATATGGTTGTCATGGTTGCTCGAACTTTTGAAAGGCAGGAGACCATTCACCTATAAAGTATTGTGGACTAGCTCTGTTACACCCTGTAGAAGTTAAAAAAGAAAATTTATAAGTCAAGTGTTGAAGTCCACAGAAACAGGGCGTACAGGAGACATGATAAACCATATATTAAAGACGATCCTGATAAAAGCTTCAGCAACCAAATGAATTGTGTATGGTGTTATCAAGACACAAGAAAATGCACCTACACAATATAATTTTCTTCTGAGATGGTCAGCAACCAATTTTTTTTCTGGATCACCTGGAATGGATTGATCCACACAATGTTCATTTCCACAGTGGCAAAATTATTGGATAAATTTGAATACGAGACAAACGAATGCATTAAGAAAGACGGGTTTGAATATCGAGTAGGTTGTTGTAGGTGTAGTCGTGCGTGTGTGGCGCAGGTTGAGGGTGTGGTGGGCAGAGGGTGCAGGGTGTAGGGAGCACATGTTGCGGGGCGACAGCTGGCTGCATCAACAACCTGCCGGCCCGACTGCATACTGTTGCAATTATTAATCCCCGGCCAGGCCACGAGGGGAATGCGTTTCTTGCGCATAACTTAGCGGTCTCTCCCTCCCTCTTTCTCGGGCTTCTCCAATACCCGATCACTCGTAAAATATCGGGCAACGTGACCCCTAGGGGTCGCATCTGTTCGCCATTCGAAAAAATCCAAAAGTACCCTTTCGACTTATAAATTAACGGTTAAAATAAGCCTTTTTTAAATAATTGACATATGGATTAGTGCAATGACAGTTATTTTGGTTCAAGCAGAAATATGGGCGCTGATATTTTTGTATCAGCTATAATTTTTTAGGTGTGTACCTATATAGGTCGATTTTTTGTTTATAAGCACTTCAGGAATGTGTTGTATACCGATATACGTCAACACATGCGTGAGCGATAACTATACGAGAATGATATAAAGTTATATGACCGCTTCACCTGATGAGACGTCAGTTGATGGATGCTATCGGTTGTGTATACCGCGCGCGAAATTCAATGTAAATTTATCACATTGATAATAATTATTATGAAACTATTTTTAAAACATTCCAAAATTTCCTGACGGTGCTCCATTATGCTAATAAAATATACTATTCACTTTTTACCTAAATTTGTCATTATTCATTACTTAGATTAATATTATTTCATTGCTTATTCCTTAAAAATTAAACACGAAAAAATCTATGCACTATTTACAATTCATCAGCAAGTGTATCAATCATTGATCATAATGATTTTTTTTAATTTTCTATTTATTTTCTTTACATTTTGTAATATCTAGTCCCACAAAACGTCTAAAAAGACGTTTGTCTCTAAGTTCATTTTTACAATTGAATGTTAAACTGTTACTAAATATTATTAGCTTTATAAACAGAAGAGATAAAAAACGAAAACAATTAAGTACAAAAAAGAAAAAGAAAAAAGAAATTTTAAGTACAAAGTTAAAAGTTTTAAGCGAATTAAGAATATAGAAAGAAAAAATATATATATACACAGCAAATTAAGAAAAGAGAAATAAATAAATAAAATAGCAAATTAAAAATATATATATAGCATAATTCAGAAAAGAGAAAGAAAATATATATATATAAATCACTAATTATTCATTGTCATTATCATAATCAATCAGAGATTGATAACGTCTTCGTAAGGCGAAACGCGTCTGAAAAAAAATGTAGAATTAAAAACTAAGTGTTTTTATTTTCATATGTGGCATTTTATTTGACTTGTATCGATGCGATTGTAATAAGTGTACATCTATACTAATAAATAAAGAGGTATAGTTTGTAAGTTTGGATATAGGAGATAATCCCCGAAACTACTCATCCGAGTTCAAAAATTCTTTCACCAATATTTTGAATGAAATTTGAGAGTGTACATAGGCTATATATAATATAATCTCGTTAAAATAAAAGGGCTTTTCGTGGTGACCTATTTTACGAACGCTGCCTTAACGGTAAGAGATATTTGAATACTTTCTATAGAGAAGTTGTAGAACTCTAAAAGTCCTATAAAAAATCCATCACGACTTATATCTATATGTTAAGGTTAATACACGAATTGATAAAATATTACTAAAAGTTAAAATCTACGCGTGTGAACCCGCGTGGCTAAGCTAGTTATACAATATGGATTAAAACATGATTGTTGTGATGCCGCAAACCGAATATCTATGACGCTCGATGTCAGGTTTCACATCGATTTTAATTGCACGGCGTGTACGATTATTTAATGTTCGAAACGGTACCTCCAAATCGGTTATAAATTCCACATAGTTTATTAACACGTTAGGTAAAGCTACTGAAACGAATTTTGATGAACTCCGGGTCGTTAATGTTATAACAATGTGACTCATTCGGAAGGCGAGTTCCCATGGGCGATCACGCTATAAAATGTCCGCGGCGGTAAACAAACAGCGTGACAGTTAACTGCCGTAAAGTCAACTGCAGCTGACTCGGAGACCGTCGATGCTGGCTCTTCGTTGTCGGGAGATGAGCGTCAATAAAATTACGAGACAACTGAAACACCCTGTAGTAAAACCTTTTATTAATCACGTGTAGCAAAATAATACTCGAATACAATGTACCTAAAAATAGTCGGAGATGCAAATGTCGTTGGATTCTTCTCGACGAGATTTATCCATTTTTAGACGCCAAATAATTCTCCCAAAAAAGTATTTATTTTCATAGATGTCAATATTGTCGTATTTAAAGTAGTCCCCATCATATACTGGGTGTCTCTTAGGTATAGGCAATAGAAAATACTTAGGAAGAGTCTTTTATATTAAACTTTGAATAAAAAATATTCTTTACACTTTGAGTGTAAAGAACAGTTTAGGACATAAGAGACATCAAACATTGCATTATTTTTTTTTTTAAATAGAAATACGAACACGGAATATTTTCAAAATAAGCTAAACGCTTCTGCTATGAAAGTAGGATTGACTTGCTGAATGGGGCTTGAACCAGATCATCAGGCGAGCGTCATGGTACAGTACACCACCAAGCTTTTTATTTCAATATTTATTTTTCTTTTTTGATTAGATTCTTGGTCTGTATTAACAGGTCAGTCCTGGTCTATGACAAGGACGTCCAGCTCTCTCTCCATCCCTTTGGTGGTCTCCCTAGCGGTCGGCGTCCCTCTGGAATCCCGCGCATCACGGCTCTGGGAAGTCTTGTCTGGTCCATTCTCTCGACATGGTCCCTCCAGAAACGCCTTCTCTGCTTGCTCCATCGTACAATGTCTTCTATGTCGCAGGTTCTGCGAATTTCCGCATTGAGTACTCTATCTCTGAGGGTCTTGCCCGCAATGGGTCTTAGAGTCTTCATCTCGGTAGTTCTGAGACGATGTTTTTTTTCATTTCAATATTTCTGTAAAACGTTGTTGTACCTATCATGAAAGTAACTTATATCGAATATTAAATATTCAGTAGCATTGATACAATTCATATAGTGATTTAAACCTTGCTTTAAAATCTGCTTCAAATTTCTGAACGGTTTTAATCATTTTATTTGATTTGGTAGCTCTACAGTACATTGGCCGAACCGCCGTCTCAGGTTTTTCGCTCTCCTTCATGCATGGACCCGACATCCGGCAATCTTTCTCTGCATCGTGAGATGCAAGATCTCGTGCTTCTCTGGATGACTCATCTCATGTCAGAGTTATTAAAGTTTTCGGATTTTTACTGTTTTAATTACTTATTCTTCTTAATTCACGTGAACCATAACATCTTCATTCGTATATTTGTCGCTATTTTGGACTGCTCAAGGCAATATTCTTTGATCGGTGCAGAAATTATGCATTCTATTTACTCAGTTGGTAAACGTAGCAAATATTTGATAATTCGATTACACAAGCAGCCTGCAATTCGGTAGTCACATGATATAATGTTATGATATGTAGTAATATTGGCTATAAACTATCGGTTATTTTCGATTCCTTGTTGCTAGTATCAGCTTTGCAGCCAATGGTGGCATAACCGTAACCTATTTTTAAATGTTAAAAATATATTTTACTAGTCAATAATCGGCCGTAAATAGAAATATTTTTATTTCTATAGATATCTCGACAGTTACTGTATAATATTTTAATGTCATCAATTTTGACGTTTTAAGTAAGTAAAGCTCTAAAACAAAAAACAAACGTTATTTACAATATGTGAATAACTTAATATTTGTTTACATCTTAGTGCTTTCTGATTGATTTGAATTCATTCATTTCAAACCTGTCAAACTGAAAACGTCAAAATTGGCGGCATTCAATGTTATATAATACTGTCAAGATACAGAAATAGCAATATTGCCTTTTTCAGAATACGGCCGAATGACGGTCTTTTTATATTTGAGTTTCAGCTTTACATCAATAAGTCACAACAACAAAATTTTAACTTAAAGTAACTTGTCAATTGGCAATGAGCAGGGCATGTTGCATAGCAGGATGCTACAAGATGGACTCCCAGAGTTCTGAAATGGAGACCTTGGGAGAATAAAAGAGGTCGGAAGATCTCAAAAGAGATTGGACGACGATATAATCGCTGTGGGGGAAAAGAAATGGCTACAATTAGCAAATAACAAGGAAGGATGGAAGGGTATGGAAGACGCTTATATCCAGCAGTGGAGAGATGAATGCTGAAGAAGAAGAAGAAAGAGGAACGAAGAACTTGTCAAATCCTATCCCGTCATTGGTCCGAACATCTCAAGTAGCAATCGGACTAATAGCGTGCGTCGGCGATCACGAAACAGAGTGTAAGAGCTTTGATAGATTATTAAGTATGATGTTTGGCCTTCCCAGATATTACAGCGCTTCCGGTATGTTTACTGAGGGGTGTGTTACCAACTTTGCAGCCCTCATAAGATCCAGGGTGGCAGGAATGAGAGAAAGGATATACAGCTTCGGAAATATCCTTATCCTGGAAGCCCGCCTTACTCCAGCATCCAGCATTGATGCAAACTGGAGAAAGATACTGGACCCTCATAATCGACATGCCATCTTTTCTTTATTTTAATACTAATACCTATACTTTTTTTTTCTTCTCTTTTAATACTGATACTTGTTTTCTCTTCTCTTTTATATGATTTTCTTTTTTCTCTTTTATTTTATATAATAATTTAATATGTGTACCTACTTTAATATGGAATGTGTGGGATTGCACGAACCTCCCCATATTCTGGAATAAAGTTATATTTATTTATTTATTTAATGTGTTCCGTGTGTTGTTGCAGATATCCCGGCGCAAGTGCCGCCGCTCACGCCCGGCACCAACAAGAAGATGACCGAGGCCCTCAAGGCCTCCTTCGCTTCCTGGGAGAAGGAACAGGTCCGCCTCAACATCACCAAAGGTAAGAACTCCCCTTCACCTCCTCAGGTACTTATTTATTTATTTTTTTACTAGAAACTGACAGCACAAATAAACAATAACATTACACGTGAACATTACAGTATAAAATATTACAATGCAGAATAGTACAGGGACCATCTTACCATCAAGTTTCTGCAGAATTAACAAATTATTTACTGAAGTGCAACAAAAATAACTTAACAATGTACAAAAAAAATTAAAGGCTTAAGTTACGACCGCACTTAAACACACCGAGAGAGTCAAATAATTTATTTATTAATATGGAGTATTCACAAGTTCACAATTTCAATAACACAACAAAATCTTGAATTATTTTAACTGGAACTCAATTTCGCACGACTAAAGGTTAAAGGTGAATCAGGAATGGGGAGAAAAGGACAGATCTAATTAGTATAAAGAGGAAGAGACGAGAAGAAAAAAAACACGGGTCGTCCAAAGAATTCGTCACATATTAAATTTTCAACAGGTTTCCACGAAAGAAAGTGTTTTAGATATCAAATATAGTTTTCTGTTGAGCAACGTTCTATTAAATTGACTAATATTAATTGTAAACAATATTTTATATGAAAGTATGGTCTAAGAACACTGTTGGATGATTAAATAATTATAGTAAATTATAGAATTGTAGAAGAATTTATGTGTAAGAAAAGTGGATATCCTCTAGTAAACAAGATGTATTTATCAGTCTCTTGTAATAAACGCCTTCTTGCAATAAAACGCGACATATTTACTAAGACAAGAGTAATTAGTTTAAATTTAGTTTGACTTCATCATAATTGTTTTAAAATTTACAAGCTCGTAGTAATTTTTTAACAAGGCGAACGTGTAGGCACCAGACGTATGCCAAATTGTAGACAATGATTTGACGTTAGTTCATGTCTATTTATTTTGGTTGTTTGTGGGTTAAACCGTTTTTAATTTCGTAAAGCATAATTAAAAACTAAAACAACCTTCGGGTCTAGTCCCATTGACTTTAATTAAGGATAAATTATAGAAGTCTCATAGAGACGAAGCAAATTTATATGTGAGAAAATTGTATGGAAGTCTCTTAAACGATGGATCAGGGCTTACAACCTGTATGAGCTGGCTTGGGTGATCACTCTACACATTGAGACGTTCACCATCGTAAGAACATTCACGAATTATCAATTTTTTAGGTAGTAACTGTAGCATATGGGGTAATAAACGAAGTGTTGGTTTTATTTGTCAAAAACCTCTGTTAACACGTATTTTTAACATGTATTACTCATTCATCGTTATAAATAATATAAAAAGAAACTTATATAATATATATTATATGACAACCCCTTCGTTAAAATCCCCGGTTCTCAACCATAAATTTAAGTAATTGAGTGTAATATTTTGACGTCAATATCCCCATTATAAATTGATTGCATGTATACTTCTATCTCAATGAAAAATATATGTTATTCTCGATTACTTCGTCACCACATTTTTTCAAATACATCATAAAAACGAAATATTTCGTTATATGTTAAATGTTGCAACAAGCTCTGCAAAATTTGTTATGATTTAAGACACCGCCAAGATGTTAACATAATTAATTCCAAAGAATGCGTGGCCATCAATTTGGTTTAATAAAGCGGTTCATATTTGTCTGCGGTGTGAAGCCCGCACCGGGACATCTGCAGCGAGCCGATTCTCCGGAGGAATAGTCAAATTTATAGTGCGCCAAATTACCGACTGGCCAGATTTTGATACCCAATATTAAGTGGATGGCTTTCGGGCGGGCAAAACAGCTGCGCGATGGCTGGATTTATGACATTATTACTTATTTTTATATCACCTTTAAGCTTTGATCTCCGAAAAAGTAAACACCATCTGTAGTACCGAGCGGACATTATGGCTGAAAGCTTTTTATTAAGTCAACTCCATTTCACGAGAATCCGCCGCAGATAGACAAGTATATTTAATTACGATTAAAAAAATATAAGTGATGTGGTTTTTCTTCTCGGGCGCTTTGACTGACCGACATAATCAATTTGAACTGTTCCGTGAAATATTTAATAATGTAGACTCTCTTTTGATATGCTTAACTTATTGGGTGAATGTTTTGTACAATGAATATTTTAATTAAATACATACACCAAAAATTTACTCTTAATTGTTCAAGGATTGATCCTGGATGTCAACATAAGTTTTTTTCAAATAAAGGGGACAAGAGGACGCAACCCCAACGCAAATTACAACCAATTAGTCAATGTATTTTCCTTTATTATTTATAACTTCTTGCCAACTTTCTACAAGTTTTCGATGCATCTGCGATATAAACCATCCAGTCTTGACAAGGTTATGAGGCCGAATGAGATGTAGAAACTGCTCACTTTTGTCTACTTGACATTCCATTTTGAAGGTTAAATAAAATAATAAATGTAACGTACAAGCAAACACGAATACCATGTAGAGAAGAATGAAGTAGGACCTATACCTATTTGCTGTACATACATATTTTGTATGCAGTGATATACCCCAAAAAATTTACTTGCCAGTTAAATAAAATAACTGTAGTTATTATTCTCACATATCTGTTTTGGATAAGAAACCCTCTTAGGGTAAGAAGTCGATGATATATGATTAATTTTGGCATAATATTTACGCACTCGTGTTGTTAATTAATCATTATATCACATAAATTAAGAACTGCATTTAATCAAAAGTTTCCGAACAGTCTGGACGTTTTAGAATAGTCTAGAAGCCGGCAGAACGCACGAAAAGATTCAGTCGGTCGTATTTTGACAGCGAACGAAAGTCATAGAAACGGGCAAGAATATTCCTTATCAAATAATATTGATGTATACTTTTCAATGTTGACATGAAAAAGTTTCACATTTAATGAATTACGAGAACAAAAAAAATTTAAACCGCATTATCTCAACAAGCATGTTTAAGAAAAATGATTGCCTTGTTCTTATTTATGTCTAAATTATCATATACCATTATTTCATCGATAGCTGCGTTTCACTGAACTTCAGTCGAAAAGTCCCACACGGTTCGAGAAGAGATTAGGAGTGCCGAATCGTCTGACACGAGTCTGGAACATTCGAGAAAAAAGCTTCGTTCGTCGTTCGTACATCAACAGAACTTTTCCGTTTACCGTCGGTTTAATTGCGGCAATTGTGTGTGGTTATAGTTTTTAGTGAGACGGAGCCGGGGTCAACAGGAAATGTGAACCGTTCGGCGGACGCTGCCTGCTCCCCGGTGGTCGGATCTTCTCCCGCCTCTCATTAGCGACTGCATGCAGATCCCAGATGGACGTGCGATAGAGCCGCCTGCTCCAGGATAACGCAGCCTCCGGATCCGCGGGGTCCAGCGACGCTAATCGAAGGCATCGTCAATTGTTATTCCGGAATCCGATCGTGCGGTTAAACGAGGGTTGAACTAATTATATTATTGATTAAGTATCACGCCGTTCAGAAGTAGATAGAGAGAATCGGACCAAGTCCTGGCACACCACTTTTGCCTCATCCGCTTTGATACATCTTCAATCATCGAGGAATATAACTCGCCACTCTGCAAAATTCAAAGACTCGGTAATGTATACAGTAGGATGGAAATTTTTAATGTAGGTCTTCAACCGAATAAATCTAATATTATTATTTCTGTTGCTCATGATTCAAGTATTTTTTTCCTATGAATCTTTATCACTAAGATGTACATTATTTTAAAAATAATATTTATAATGTAAACAGAGTTTTTTTTGTAAAAAAAAAGCTGGATTTCACTTTTTGTAAAGCATTTTATGAAAGGAATTTATAGCGGCTTTTTTTTCTACCACGGATCACATAAAAAAATAAACATTATTTACTTGGATCAAGTAGAGATATCATTTTTTTTCATCAAATTTAATGATCTAAGGGGAAGACTGAAAAGTGAAAATGCTTCGCCTTTTGAATTAAAGTTAAAAATTAAATGCTTCTAGTATACTAGTCGATTGAAAGATCAAGGACAGTATGAGGCAGCGGCACGTGGTTCTTCACCACCGCTGCGTTTTTGATTTCTTGATTAGTTGTCTTGCTCAAATTAAGGTTTAGCGCCGGTCTAGACTCTGGCCCATGATCACCATACATTCTGAGATCTAAAAATGTCCTCGTACTAAAATTATGAAGTCTACTGCTGAAAAATGAGTTGGTAGAAGAAAATCTGTAGGAGATTCACTAGTGTGAAGAGACTTCTTGAAAATTCTTACGAATGGTGGACAGAACAGGGTGTCTGAAATAACAGGTTACATTTCTCGACCGTCCTCGGGTAGTTGATCCGTAGAATAATGTTCCATGGCCATTAAGCGAACATCTTAATGACACAGTATCGTTTTACCTCGACGCTAAGATTCACAGCTGTAAATGAACGCCTTCTGATGCTAAGGAAAGCGAATGGACAATTAGCTTTCCTAAGGTCTTTATTAGACACTTCCTGCCGCATCGTTTAAGGTAAATTACATCCTTAAGCCACTTAACGGACCCAGTAATACACGATTTATGAATAAATGAAACTGGGTTATTAAATTATTTGAAGCGCCCGCACAGCAAACCGATTACCGACATTGCTCTAGCGACGCGGCGAGCAAACTCTACTAGATTCGTTCTTGAATTGAATGATCCATTTTTTTTTTCAAAATATTATTAATTTAATTCAATATTAAATCTCATACTCATGTAAAATCATCTATGCAGTAGAACCTCGTTGAATCGAAATTCAAGGGACCCAAAAAAACATTTCGAATTTTGCGGAACCCCGTTAATTCGAAATTCAAGGTAAAAAAAATAACAATCCATTTTACTCTATATGTTCCGATAATTTAAAAAATGTTGAATTCTTGAATTGATAAATTTTTTGATTAAAAAAGTTGATATTTCAAAAAAAGCTTAATATAAAGGAAAATCAATCTTCTAACATTATTCGAATAGAGTAAATTGGATAGTTTAAGATCGAATATCGAATTTTTGCAGTTTCGACAGAATACGTAGCGATCATCAAAATTGTATTATTTATTAAATAAGGCAATAAATAATTCAAAAGGTGATGTGTCACGTGCGATGATGTTACCATCACATATTCGTATTGTAATACATACCAGCGAAGCTTTGATACAAAGCAACATTATGATTCTATTCACAAAAACATGAACTATTCAAATTCGAAATAGTTTGTATGAAAATGTAAAAGCATATTTAGATCCAATTCGCCGAGAAATTCCACGAGTCGCGTATAGAGTTCGGCCATAAATTGATTTACTTCTGATTCCCCCTCCTGCGCGCCGCCATTTCACGGCGGGGGAGGGGGTCCATATCCGGCCTCCACAATAGGCATATCTTTTTTTACACTTTTCATGTTATTCATTATTGAAAATCACTGAATAGAACGTGTCCTCACTTCCGGCCGAGCGAACGCCATATTTTTTATGTAGTCGCTGATTGTGAATAAAAAATATATATATTTAGGGTAATCTCGCCACTATTGTGCCGGTCGGACTCTGGAATGAGAGCGTTTTAATATATCATACTATTTAAATCTATGATAAAATTGTTATGCTCTTTCAGACATGCTGAAAGACAACTTTACCTCAAAGTTAACGCCTTCAAAAATATTATAAATTGGAGATTCCTCCCGGTGTTACCCAAGGAACCGAATCGAGCCCCGTCGGTTTTAACGAGTAAAATACTTAGTTTTTCAAATTTAATATAAAATTTCTAGTATCTTATGTTTCTATTTTAATATTATTTAATTTTATATTGCGTAACAATGCACTAAAAGTAAATACATAACTGAAATAATGCTAAGGTCAAAAAATTCTTTTGATAAATAGAGCCCATACCGATATTCAAGTAAGATGAAAGTGAAAATAAGAAATGTTACGAGATTATCAAAACTGATAAATCTTAACTGGGCTTAAGAGCAGTATATTGGCAAAATAAGGGTATCAGTGGCAGTTTTTTTTTTTAAGAACGAGTCTTTGAATTTTTCAGTGACATCGTTTCATAGTCAATTCGTTTTATAACGAAAAAGAAAAAGAGATATTCATTGATTAATCAAGGAACGGTGTGTTTAGAAGAATAGCAACTTCACTAAACATGATTTTTTAATTTTTTTAATTTTAAATACTTTATCCATTCCAAATCATTGCATCGTAATACAGCCAAATCTCAATATAACAATATTTCGTTGTAATAAAATTTTGTTATGTTGAATACGGGATAAAACGCAATATTTCATTTGGGACCGCGAAAATAATTTGAATCCAGTTAGTTAAGTTTAATAATTAATTATAATCTGTAAATTTCGTCGTAGCAGATTTTGACCTGTGTCAAGATTCATGTGTACTGTATTACGTGTTGTAACAGTACTTTTTTAACTTATTTTAATATTACTTTATTAAGTTTTACTCGGTTACTGGTAAGTCTACTCACTAACATTTCATCATTTTCAACAGAAATACTGATGACCGCAATTCAGTTGAGTAAAGGTATAGCTTTGCATAAATTAATACATATTTTATATTAAACGTGAATAAATACGTCATTTATGTAAATAACCAACTAACTATATATATTCCTTATAATTATTTACATAGGAGCAGATTTATGGCTTCTCACAAGGTCCTTGTTGATCGAAAGCATTGAGATGAATGATTTCTACAAACAGTAAAATAATTATAAACTCGGAATAAATAAATAAAATAATTCCAGTTTTTTTCCAAACAAATTATCATTTTTTATTAATAGACAGCAAAATTGCTATTTATGTTGTTATCCTCTCGGGTTTCGTCAAGGTCGGAGAAACCCGACAGGACATTTAAAGAACAGGAAAATATCGGGATATTTATCGTTTTCAATTTTATTTTCAATCTGTTTTGGTGCAGTTTGCCTTCCTGCCCCAAAACATTGGATCAGTATGCTACACTGCATCGTACATCTACTATTCGAGAGTTGTGTAACAAGGCAGAAGGGTGTGGCGCTTTATTTTCTCTGCCTATCCCTACTAGAAAATTATTTTATAGTTTGTTAGGTACTAAAAATATTCACATTTCTTACTTTTTACAAATCGGTCGTTAAACGGGATAAGATGTTCTCAGTGGTTGATCTTTTATTATCGAGATGGACGTATTTGGTTTAGCTTATATTAATCCATTTATTAACGTATTTATATGATGTATCATTCATGCATGATAAGCATTGAAAATTGAAAATAAATTAATACAAAAAAATTAACTAATCGTGCGTCTGTTAGCAAATGTGAAAACATTTTTTTTTGTTGAAAATATCTAAGCATTTTTAGTACATTAACTTACCACGGATTTAATTAATTTTATTCTGACTCCTACATTTTGAATTTAATTTGTTTCAAATCATATAAAAATATAGGGTTATCTAATCAATGTCATAATTTTTTCTATAAAATTCTATATATTCTAAAATTACACACATCCACGATACATACATCGTTAATTTCATTCCCGTTTTCATATATTAAACACGTTTCTTTTAACGCTTTAAACCTCGCGTATTTCTTTGAACTCACTAACAAAAAAGCGCCGAGTGAATCATTGTTTCCCTAGTGACAACACGAGACCCTTGTACTCGGCGGCACCATTTTACTCCATACGAGACTCAATAATTGGTCGCTTTCCATCCTAAGGAGGCTCCGTTTTGTCTTGGGTAAAAAATAAGGCGGCGAGTTCAAGGAGCGGCGAAACTTCAAAGACGAGAGGTGTGATCGCGGGGCGTACGTCAGAGGAAAATTCGATTTGAAAATATTTGTATATGCTAGCTTTTTGTTTAAAAATGTGTTTCTAAGATATGCGACATTGTACGGACCTATTCGTAGAAGCCGCAGCGCGCAGAATAACTGCACACGAGGGATTCGAAACAAAACTGCCACTATCCGACGGACGAAATATCGAACAAAGTTTATGTAACTTTTATATGTATATTCTAAGAACAAAAATACTCGATTTTGTACAGAGAGATAATCGTTAATTAAGATAAATTATAGAAGTCTAACAGAAACGAAGTAATTTATATAGAAAAAAATGTATGGATGTCTTTAAAGGGTGGCGACAGGCCTTGTGACCTGTACGAGCTGACTTAATTGATTACTATACACAATGCAACGTTTACCAATTCCACCGTAAGTACATAGACACATTATCAAATTTTTGAATGTTGCATATTATACATATTTTTTATCTGAAATCTTCCAAATATTTGAAACATTCGAACAGGCCGTTAGCCCTGTGGCCACTATATAAATATTTCCATTCATGTTAAGAGTAGCTTCGTCTCTGTGAGGCTTCTATAATTTATTTTAATTGACGATTTTTTTCTCTACAAAATAGAGATGCAAATACGGAATACGTGTTTCGTCAATTTGCTAGTGTCCTGGAATGCGACTCGAACCAATGATCCCTGGATCATTAGGCGAGGGTCACCATCAGAACAAGCTACTCGGAGTGCCATCATGGAATACCGCTTTGTCATTGATATGTATCTCTACCAAAGTCATAGATAAAATGCTTCTAAAACCCACAAATCGCAACCCTAATACCTGCCATCTTTTCAAAAAGTCCTTTTTTTAAATTAAGGAAGTTATATTTAACATCGTTATTTCTACTATGTACTAAAAGATCGTCTTTGTGTTATTTTCCATTATTGTTTTACAGTGAAAAGTTATACATTTGCATTTTATACATTTTTCTTTAAAGAGTCTTCAACTAGAATGTGAAATAATCTATGTTGACGCTGCCTTAAGTAATTATAAGGATCATACAAGCCAATACACCGCTTAATTTCAGGATCATTGAACTTACCGTGCAGCAAATGCACATTAATTTTAGTCTCTTAACTATTGTAGCCGGGCATACCCTGGAAAAATTTGGTTGGGTAAAGCCAAGGATAATGCACGTACTTTCTCATGTACAGATAGATATCTCAGAAGCTTCTTCTTAGTTACTTTGTCACAACTATATTTTCGCGAGGAGCACTCCCTCTCAACATCCGTTTGATGGTCCAGCTGAAGATGAGAGGGGCCACTTACGACTGATCTAGTCACCCGTTTAATTGTTATTTGTCAGTCTTGCTTAATTTTGTTCACCAATTTTTACTTACTGAGCAAATTAATATTTTGTAATCCCGGTAACACAAAATTTATTGTGAGTCGCTTTGAATAAATAATTTATTGATATCTATCTGCTTTATTTATTTACTAGCTGTGACAAGTCAAAAATGACGGTGCTTTTACATGCCAGTTCTTAAAGAATAAGTATAGATATAGACAACGACTTTTATCAAAATATTTGAACATTTTTTTAATATTTCCCCTGCCGGCGTTTAATGGTAATTTTAAACTCTGGCGATTGTGCTGAGCGGAACATGAAATGATTCGCGTCTCTGCCAAGTCCTATATGAAACGCAGGCTCGGCGGCAGCAACATCGCTGTCGTTGCCGCCTTTAGATTTGCTTGCCCGGGTTCAAGCTCCATCTCCGTGAATTCGAACTAAATTACGGACGTTACACGAAGGGACCGACAGACGAACAAACGACAAATGAAATTATTTTGTTTAATGCACCAATTAAATAAATATTTTATGTACAAGAATCCAAAACTCTGGCAAAGCCAAGAAGTGAAGCTTATCCGCTATTAAATTATCATTTAATTGCGTGTGGGAGTAGGCACCTTTCCCTCTCATTCTTTCAAGTTGAGAATTTCCTCTTCAGCCGAGTGCCCGTGGTGATATAATTTGGCTACATCTCAATGGTGTCAACATGTATTCCACTTTTAGTCTGTTTGTCCACATTAACAGGTCTCTAAACTGTCCTGCCCATTATGTCGCCTGTTTGTTCGAATCACGGCTTCAAATATTGACACTATAAATACTTGGGCGTGGGGCAAACTCATTCAGAAAAATATCAAATCTTATCTCGTACGTGACCAGAGCAAGTGTCGTACCTGTATGCATAGCAGACTTATATAGCAACTTTAAAGAATGCGCAGATTATTTTCCCTGGTACAGGTTTATTTAGGGGACCACCATCTTGGAGTTATTTTAAGAATTAGGTAGATTTTTTACAAGGGGTGATTAATTTTTTTTGTACTGCCACGTGTCGTAGCTACGAGAGAAAGGAATGAAAGCACTGGAAATTAATTAGCGATTTATTAATTAATTATCAATTAACTTTTCAATTGCAATGCAAAGTCACTTAAAACGGATTAAACCTAACGCTATTCTTTAAATAACACAATGTCGCAGTATGTATACTCGTAAATGAATGCATTATTATCGCTGGGTAACACGTTTTTAACATTCACTAAAATAGTCCATCCGATTTCGGTAGTAGTATTTGTCGCATTTATTTAATTCGCCAATTATGTACTTCGCACTAGACGTCGTCTGGCGGCTCGCGGCCGACTTCGCACGGTAACGAATTGTCAAAGACGACCACTCCCCGCGGCGGCCTAGATCCGTGCTATTTTATCCGAAAACTGGATTATCGAACCTCTTAGTTTTTTTAGTGTTTATTCTCGTCGCTTCTAGACTTTTTCAGGTGTTTCTCGAATGATGTAGCTGGTTCCAGAAAGTGTTGTTGAGTGTAGTGGAAGGTTCTAGAGGTTTCGATGTTATTGTCGTCATTGACATATTGCGAGGGATTCTGTACTTAATCTTTTTTGCCATTTCGTTACAGTACTTAGTACAGTAGGTATTCATTAAAGTATTATTTTATTGAATTAAAAAAAAAAAACACCTAAATGACTGTGTTATGTCCATTCTCGTGAAGATTCTACGCCGTGATTGAGATGCGTAACTAGCCCATAGCATATACATTTTAAACTCTCTCTGATGGTGTACAAAAGTTTTCAAAGTAATGCACCACAATATTCGAAGGACCCGTGTACTCCGGACAATATCACCGGTAGGCGGCTCACACTGCGGTCAGCTAAATCGGAGGCTCTCTGCAAGTTGGTAGTACCAAGGAGACCTGGAGCCACCAAGTTTGCGGGACGTGCTTTTAGCATTGCCGGCCCAGCTACGGGGAATCAGCTGCCTCCAGTGTTGAATAATATTTAAGAAGAGGCTAAAAACCATTGACGTATTATAATATAGACACATTATTCCCATACTAGCTATGTTACAAATATTCCATTCAAAGAGACATCTTATTTCAGAGACAAATCTTATTTCACAAACATTCTGCGTGTAGACAGAAAAATCAGGTAATTTGAAGTCACGGTGACTAAAATAACATACTCATTCTTACAAAAATGTACGATACTGTGTTCCTTTTTCCCCGGGTCTCTTTTTTCGGAGTAGCTTCGCGCCCGATCACAAAGAAGGTCCGTTCGATAACGAATGCAAGGAAGACAATTGCCTTACTTTTGAGTTGCCAAGGTTTCATGTTTGTGACGTATCTACAGTTTATTATATCATTGCTAAAAATTCGCTTCTTCACGTTGTCTGATTTGTAAAGCGCCCTTGGAACGTCTCTTGTGCAAAAACGGCGCTTTAAAAATTATAATAACCATATAACTAACTCCCTTGTGCATGTTTGTCCGAGAGAGAAAAGAAAGTCATGCACTTATAATGGCAAAATGGCTAGAGTATGAACAAAAATTACGTAAGATTCTTTAAGCACTAGAATGAAAAATTGTGGACCATTCCATATAAACCCAATCTGGCATCATCTGGTGATCACTTGATTATGTTTATGACATTACTTAGATCGAAGAAAATTTAATAACGTTACTGTCTTGTCGTGAAAACCTATAAGTTTTCACAAAACGAGGAATCAAAAAGTTGCTAGAATCATGGAGGAAGATCGCATCTATCGACGGAGATTATACTTATCCACCCCATCTTATTGCACCGCAGGCAATGATTAAAATCAGATTCGAGATGGATGTAACTCTGTTTCCATCAATTTCGACACAATATTTCATACAAATCATAAACGCTCTTTAAAATTAGCCCATAGCATGACGGACCTAAAACAATATTCTTTTAAACTTGTGTATTCACTAGCCTAACAAGTTTTGAGCGAAAAAAAACAAACACCGAAACGAACGCACATTTGTAAGCGGAAATGGAGATAGAAATCGGGATTTGTTCACCTTTTTGACCGCCTTTTGTTTTATTTGAATTTCGAATCGGCACGCGATTGTTTTGGGATTTTTTCGTCCATGTATCGGCGCGCTAATGTCCGATTTGTCTTGTCGCGTCCATTTATAGTTTTTAAATATCTGAATAAATTATTTGGACGGCGATGTTTATAGGGGAGGAGGGCCCGCGGGATCAAACGAGCACTGTTTTTGAAACGGGGTTAATTAAGCCCCCCGGGGAAACGTAAACATGCCACTTAAATGCTGTTTTTCTGTAGATTAAAGGACATTGATGACATCTGCGGATCAATAAATAATGTTTTTAAATCGTTACTTTGTCATTGTTTGCTTTTTGTTTTCTGTTTCCGTTTTAATATCGCGTTAGGTGCCACCCTTCCCTGCAGGGAAAGCAGTTCTGATTTAACATATTTATGCTTACTCAGTCACTTTTGCAATGCGGAATAATGGGGTGGGGTGCGGCATATAAATCTAATTTAATACCAATATTCAAAGAGTAATTATTAAAATCATATTGAATAATCGTTTTGATTATATCCCACTGCGCAACTCTTCAAGACGTTAATGTTCCAAATCCAGCGTACTCAAAAGAACTTTTCTTTACAACATCTACAAAGATTATTTTATTCACAAAATCCATTCTCCAGAATACATTATTTGGTACAAAGCTAAAATAAAACATTTAAAATTATAATGTTGCAACACGAAGTATCTGCCAAATCTTTCAATTACTTGCGTACACGTTTTCCATACATAAATAGCTAGGTCTCCTTTAGATTATAATTTATCTTCATTAATGATTATCCCTCTGTGGACAAAATCCAGTAATTGTGGTCTAAGAACATACATATAAAAATATTTTATTTACTTTTTATTCCCCATGAATTATATATACATTTTTTTAAAATGTTTAAAGTATTTATTTTATTGTTCATTTCCCTTTTAAATGTGTTTTAATTCTATTTTTTAATTATTATTTTTTTGTTTATTTTATCTTCTAATCTTATTTATCTGGTGTATTTTTATCTTTATTTGTATTAATTGTACTGTATTAATTATCATTATTTTACATTATTATTAATTTTTTAAAGGTTTCTAATAATTATTGCTGTTTGCTTTTGTACTAATCATTGTTTGTACATATTGTTCACTTCTCTATGTTTTATTTACATTATTTATTTTTAATTATTTACTTTAACACGTGTATTACGTTAGGTATATAAAAATCCTTATAACTTTCTTGTACTGTAAAAGTCCACTAGGGCGTTAATTAATAAATAAATAAAAATAAAAATATTGTTAAAATATTTTTCAAGATTTTAAGGGCATACAGCGAAACAGTTTCTCTCGTTTAAAAACTATTTTCATCGGGCGGCATTATTACTATTTATATGTCATTTGTGACAATCTCCGGCACGAGAGTCGGTGGAATCCGAGCATAAATGTGTTCAGCGTGTTGGGAAATTGAGAAATAGTTGCATTAGAATTTCTTCGGCAGAACCTTATTCCACGGGCCGGGGAGGATATGAGGGCGCGACATCTTTCTGCGGAGGAAATTGCAACTCAACATGAAATGCGAAAGGGTGTCACGACAGAACCTTGGGCAATACCTACAGGGGCGTCGAAATAAAATGCAGTCCCTTCGATGGGGGATATATTAAATAAAGTGATTTAATAATAGAAAAACAGGCACGCAACTTACATCCCGCTCAACAAAAATAGCCGCACCTCTTGCAAATATAATTTTGGCATTTCCTTGTTTTGTTCACATTATCAGCTATGATTTGCTGACAGTTATATTTTATCTAAATAAACATTATTAAAATATGTGGGGTAAAATGGCAAATTTAGAAATATCAAAAAAATAAAAATATATTTTGAATGCGTTCACCGAGGTTTATTAATTTAAAATGTACTGAATTCTAAATTTTATGTATCTATCCCATCCAAAATCATGTTTCCTGTAAATTTATTAGCTATGTTTCCTATAAAATCTTGAATTTCGTGCATTATAAATTACTATTATTTTAAAGAGTTACGTCATTGTATTATCTCTGGTTTTTGATAATGTTTGTAGGTATATGAGATACTGAATATTCGTTCAACATGATTATCATACATCGATGAGAACGTTGCTATAAAAAGGTAAATAATTATCAAAAACGGTTGAAGCTCCCAGTAAAGAATGATTAAGAATGTATTGCATTTTATTTATTGTGAATTTCTAAACATCGCGTGACTAAATTTTAGTGCGGAAAATCTCCATTGAATGAGCGGGTGTGAACTGTAATTATAAAATTATCGCCCTTACGGCCCTATACCCTGCTTCGCTAAATTAATGAAGAATCATTCACTTTTCCCATATTTATTGCCTTATAATTGTATGTCTGGTCTGCTCGAACTGGGCGTGCGATTTTACCGAGCTCGCCCCAAGGAAAATCCCCACAATTATTAATCTTTCATTGTGAGACTTTATATCATTACCATGCCGTGAATTATCAGTGAGAATAATTATAATTACGTTTAGATATGTATTTGCATTCATCTGGCTGAAGACGATGAAAATTGTTCTAGAAGACATTTCCTTGCCACCCGCCGGAAGGTCCGTATCTTCGGTATGAAATGTCGAAAGTCGAATGCCAAATGGTGTAATACGCCATCTATATAACGCTGTGGAATAATAGGATGGGGGAGTGCTACGATACATAATGTAGACTCTCTTATCAAAGGTCAGAATCGTTCGAGTCATATCACTAAAAACATTTCTACACTCGACAAAGCAACTCTTTGAATCATTCAATTTATCTATGATTCGAAAACTCTATCGTATAACATCATTTATTTTTTATAATAACAATATTTCTGACTTATTTTTGGCAAAAAGTTGAACTATCATTACAGTAACTTATATCGATTACTTTTGAAAAATTCATTCGCATCAATACAACTCAAATAAAATGTTAATAACCTTGTAAAAAAAATCTACTTTCAAATTTTGCAAGGTTTTTATCATTTTGTTTAACTTGTATTAAATCGAATGAATTTTTCATTATCGATATAATTTACTGTAATGATAGTTGTACTTTTTGCAAAAAATAAGTCAGAAATATTGAAAAAAAAATGCAAACTTTTTTTGACATTGCATATCTCCATAACTATTAATATTAAGCCACGGCTGCTTAAACATTTTCGGCTCATTATCAAACCAGGAATGCACTTGTAAATTTTTTGCTACTAGCTATGAGACACCCTGTATGTTTAAGCTAAATTCGCGCTTTAATATACTGATTGCACGCGCCTAGCAAGGGTCCACCTTCGATCGCTGTCACTGGCCGATGCGACGCCGATGGTCGCTTGCAGCCACTGTTTTCAAAGGCATTCATTGCGACGAAATCTTAAATGGCCTCCTGGTATTGCGTCAAGCTATGCGTTAATACAACGCCATGTCGTACGTCGGAATAGTAATATTGAAACATCGGCGGTGGGCTCTTAGAGAAGCATGCATCGGAAAATTGCCATAATCGAATAAATGCAGCCGAGCCGCTGAAGGGTGACGAGGGTCTTATTACTTTCCTGATGTGGCAACACTGTTGCGATTTCTAAACTTCCGTGCTACTTTGTGGTATACGCAGCGCTAATCGATTTGGCACATCCACTCTATTTGTATAATCGTGCCTTGTATCATTTATGATACATTTATATCTTGATCTTTTTTAATTCACTGTGTTGGGTGATTTATATTCTTTTTATTTCTTAAAATACAGATTTTAGTTACAAATTGATATTAATGAGTAAAAAATTTAATGTCAAGTAATTATATAATTAATAAAAATGTGCTCTGTTTTCACCATTTATATACTGAAAATATCAACATGTTTCAAGGTTTTATTTTCTGCAAAATGTTTCAGGACCAATGGTCCCTTCGTCAGGATACAATGTATACTAACAAATTAAAAATCAAAAATCGAAGCATAGACAGTAAAAATTAAACCATTTGTAAAAAGGGCAGGGTTATTTATAATTATAATTATCTTAGTTGTGTGAATAACGAATATCGAAATTTGTGTACTTTTTAAACGTACTAACTGTTAAAAATACACAAATTGTAAATATGTTTGTAATTGTAAATATATATTATGGTAAAGAAATTATTAATGAAGTTGAAAATATAGTTAAGAATTTTTTAAACCAAAAAATAAAATTAATATTTGTGTTGTATTGGGTGTTAAAATAAGCGTTGTGACCACCGCACCAACAAGGTACTGTTATGCATTAATTATTCAAAAATAAATACTTAACTAACGAAGAACTGCAGTACAAATGTGCCTTTAGACAATTAAGATAAATTATAGAAGTCTCTGAGATGAAGCCATTTATTTTAGAAACGTAGATGGATGTTTTTTATATGATGGCCCAGGGCTTACAACCTGTGTGAACTGGCTTAAGTGTCACGTTACCATCGTAAAAACATCCACGCATTATCAAAATTTTGAAAGATCTATCTATATGTTTCAGATCTGAGAATCTTTCGTTTATTTGAATGGACTATGCTACAGACAGCTGTATTATTCTCTCAAAATTTTCATACATAGATTTTCGCAGCTGGTGCTGACTTATATATTTTTTTCTTAGACTGTCGTGAGGGAGGACATTGCTCCGCTGTGCTCTCTATACATATGTTATATTCTGTGGTAGGTACCTACTCTGTTTTGTTTGGAAACCCATTATCTTATACTCTTGCGTTACATTTTAATTCCGTCCAATTTTTGACATTGCCCAAATGTTTTCCTATCTCAGATATTGCAGCGCCACCGAAATCGCTCTCGGATGATGTGGGCTCCTGATAAACACGGTTTCACTTTTAAAGATCCTAACGACCCGGCGCATTAATTGTTTGTCCTGTAGCCATTGTTCCGGTCACAGCTCGCTGCTCCCCGCGCTAACGCAATAAACTAAAAGCCGTTTTTGAGTTATTCCCGCATTCGCCACGGCCCCTTTGTTGTGTTCCAACACTGTGTCTATGCGTAGCGCTACTAACCATAGACATCTTTATGTTTTAGCTAAAATTATTGCGTAATTGTTTTTTTAATTTAAACCAAGTAAAGCTACACTACCTAGTCACAGTCGGCTGATCAAAATTTAATAAAATGTCTGTTGTGTAAGTTAAAATTGGATTTAATAAGTTTTAAGTCAAAGATGATGTTCCCCTTAATCTTAACTAAAAAACTAACTAACCAACCATCTTGTTGCACCACTTTTGCGTCGGCTACATTAATACATCTTCTGATGCGTGATCTACGGTTGTTGAGGCTTTTAACAGGGCCATCCTCCAATACTTGTAGTAACTGATCGTGCCAGGTCTTTCGCGGACGCCCTCTATTCCTGTTGCCTTCAATACTCGCCCCATATTTTAACCGTCCTTTCCTTGCTCTTACATGACCAAACCATCTCAGCACTGCTTTCTTTATTCTGTCAACCAGCATTACATTCACTTATAATTTGTTCATTCCTCACTCTATCGACCAAAGATTTTCCACACAAGCGCCTTGGCGACCGCATTTCCACGGCACTCAGCCTACTTACTTTCATTCCTTTTTTGCCAATCAGAGTTGGCACTAGAACATTATTATGTACCGCTGGTCTTGCTTCATTTAACAGATTCTTATTGGCTATAGTTGCATTTAGAGCACTCGTGATGAATAAAAACCCTAATATTGGGATAAATATTTGATGCAATGAATTAATTAATCCTTTTTTTGAACTGTATTTTGTCTTATCGTTTTTTATTTTAACAAATTTAAGTTACAATGTGTGACCGCACTATTCTATTACATCTATTATATATTCATATTATTTCTTGTAATAGCCCCGTGGGCGTTAATAAATAAATAAATAAAAATATCATGCCGACAGTGAGGCGTTATTTTTTCAACAGGTTCTTAAAAATGCTGGGAATTATTGTCCGCAAACAGTAGATTGACTTTAAATATACGACATTAAAAATCCTGTTTAATCCTGTCTCTGCAGGGTCGAAAAGTGCGTGTAATCACGCACATAGTTTGGCGCGTAAACACGATCATGGCATTTTGTGCCCTATCAAACCTGAAATTTTTTCTGTAGATGTACACTATAGTGGGTAAGAAGGTTTGGATATTATGACATTTGAGTTCAAAGGAATTTTGGCAGATAGTAAGTAATATAGGTACAAAAAATATGCAAAACGTTAATTAAAAATTCAGATTTGTTACTATAACGTAAGTGACATGATTTTTAATAGAGCTTTAAAGCGTCTGGCGGAAGAAACTACAAGCGAAAAGCGTCTGGCATCGATTAATATGATTTTAAAATATTGTCTCGTTACACGTAAAAAAATCATATTTGTTATTTTTACGTTTTAATTACTAATTTTTTGTGCATGATATCTGCCAAAATTCCCCGAACTCAAATGTCATAATTAATGTATATTATAGATATCTCACAGAGACGAAACTGAATTTATTATGGGAAAGTAGGTATAGAAGTCATTTGGGTGTACATAGGACTTATGACCTATCTTTATGGTTGGCTTAAGTGATCACTTTACACAATTGTAACATTCGCCATTTCCACCCATGATAGAATATACCATGCTTATTCATTTTTTTGGAAGTTGTATATATGTTCAAATTGCGTGGAAAGCTTTCACATATGAGTTGTAAGAGCCTTTCCATGCGGCCTGTACAAAGCATTTTCATTCCCCTAAATCCCCACAGATGTCGCTAATGAGAAAATCTACATTGATTTTTTACGGAATTTTGAGAGCAATATACTTTATTGTGTAATGAAATTCATCTGAATACTTGCATTACACTAGGATATGCCAGGAAATATTATTTCCAATTTTTGTTAAATTCCTTTTTACCAGTATTTACAATTCAGAATATTTTGAGTTTGTTCAAATCTTTCAGAACAGTGCTGGATTTATGTCACAGAGACATTATTAATCAATTAATAATAGAGACATTATTAATCAATTAATTGATTAATAATGTCTCTGTGACATAAATCCTGCACTGTTCTGAAAGATTTCAACAAACTCAAAATATTCTCAAATGTCATAATATTCAAACCTTCTTACCTCCTGTAGTGTACGTCCCAAAGAGGTTATAATACATAGAGGGGAAGTAAGCCGCAAATGACGCCCTCAAAGTGTAGACCCGGGAGAGTGTGACGCGGAGGTTACAAAGATTCGTAAACCTTCGGCAGCTGTCGCAAATACTCGAATATAAAAGCGATCCTTTTGGCAACATTTTAAATCAATTTTTGTTCCAATAGCATTTGTACAAAGTTTCCTTGCTCCTTTTGTTATAATATACAGAGTATCTCACAGCTAGGAGCAAAAACTTGACAGGCGAATTGATAATGAGTCGAAAATATTAAAGCAACCATGACTAAATATCAATAGTTATGAAGATATGCAATAGATATCAAAGTTTCCACTTTTTTTTCAATATTTCTGTCTTATTTTTTGCCAAAAGTTGAACTATCTTTGGTATATCTACAGAAAATATTTCAGGTTTGATACTATAACGTAAGCCTGGTTGGTGGTCGCTGGCTCCTAGTCTGTAGTCTCGTCGGTCCGTGATGCCCCAGCCCGGCTCTCGGCGCGGGCTTGTTGTGAGCGGCGTTGCAGCGTCGCGGTCGACTGCGCCCGGCCTTGGTCGTCTGCTGCGCCGTGGTGAAACGATCCGAAATTGGGGAGGCTCCCCGCGAGCGTGCGGCCCGCCATCGTGTGTGCCCGTTACGTTGTGCAACGCCGTGGATGGGAAATACTAGCCGCGCTGTGTTCACCTCGTGTTCCGTTCCGTTTCGACGTTGCGTTATGATTAATGCGTTTGCGTCGCTTTTCGCAACGGCTCCTGCCGTTTATGTGCGTCACGACACGCAGGGCGCGTTTTCGCAATTCAACTGTTCGTAAAATTGTGTGATTTTCACATTTTTATGAATAATTTGTGTCTTTCAAGGTGGACGAGATTTCGAGTAGGTAGGCTCAGTATGTGTAACAGTCTCTTCCAAAAATATATAATTACCAGCTGCAACCCGTCAAAAATGACGGTACTTTTACATGTCGGTTCCTAAGGAATAAGTATTTATTATTACTTATTCCTAAGCAGTAAGTAAAAAATTATCGAAAAAAAATTCTATTAAAAAGTTACGGACGTTACACGAAGTTACGGGGACAGACAGAGACAGACGGACAGACAGACAAGGAAATTATTATAATTGGGGTAGGATCATTATCGAAATAAAATAATGCAACAGTGTAGCCTTTTTCTATTTAATTTTACATTATTATATTTATATATATGCACAACTTACATTATTAATACATGACCACTAGACCTATATATAACGTTTTGTTCTAATTATCGCTCCGCCCGTGACGGCCAAGTGGCCAATTAATGTGCTTAGAGACATCAGTAGACTGATACATTGTGCTTATGAGAACACTCACACTAACCCAAACGAATTCTTACGTGAAAATGAGTATAATCTTCACTGCGCAGCGGAAGGTTTGTTTGTGCGAAGCAGTAAAATCTCTGGAACTGTGCGATTTGGCGTAATGATATTCTCACTCACTCATCGCTTATTATCTACGTCTGGAATATCTGACTATTTTCGTAGTAAAGCTAGCGTATTATATATTTTTTAGTATGTCCATATATTTATAATAATTGGTGACTAAGATAGGAGTTTAAGTTGGTTATTTATGATAATTTAATTATTTTTTGTAACGATTCAAGAAGGGCAAGATTACCAACATGTAAAATATATAAACCCTTTTTTTTATTAGTTGTGTTATCATTTTCGATTAAATGATTCGAAAACTTTGAAAAACCATGTAAAAACATCTCAAATGCTAATTTGTCAATTTGTTCCAGATCCTCGACAATGGACGGAAGAACACGTGGCTCACTGGCTGTGCTGGGCTACCCGGGAGTTCTCTCTGGAGGGAGTGACCCTCACCCCCTTCAGGATGAGGGGCCGGGACATCTGCGCCATGGGCAGGGAAGCCTTCGTTGCCAGGGCGCCTGCCTTCATGGGGGACATTCTCTGGGAGCACCTCGAGATCCTGCAGAAAGGTAACTTACCTCATTTCTACATCACACAGTTGGAAAGGAAATTGATACGTTTTTGGAGTAAAAAATATTGTCGGCTGCTCATTTAATTTATTTTTTAAATAGATATTCTTATTATTTTCTAAGTTAACTAAACACTAACTTGCTGTTCTTCTGGAGTGGGGCTAGAATCACAGATCACAGGATCACTAGGCGAGAGCCATAAGAACTAAGTCAACAAGTTAATTTTGTGAAATTGATATATCTATATTTTTTCTTCGAGTAGCCTATATTTTAGTTCTATAACAAACTAATTAAATGGATCTTATCGAATTTAAAGTCACTTTTTTAATTTAAAGTGAGAAATTTACCATTTAGATATTATTGTACGTCTGTGTTCGTCTTAGTATGTTTGTCATTTCTCCTTTGAATCTCTCGGTATTCACTTCTCTTGTCTGTTGTGGTAAATTTATATTTATTTAAATATATGGAACCTAATGCATACATTTTAATTTATTCATTAGGTTCCATATAAAACCATATCACACAAAAATGAGATACGAAATGCAAGAGAACCTACGAGAAAAAGTGCTTGTCGCTGCTGAATTTCGCTCGCATTAACAGACGATCGCCTTAAACTTACTAAGCAAAACATCTCCACTAGTTACCTCATGATTTGAGTTTTCTTTCAAACTACTAGCCATTGGGCTATCATTCAACCAGATTTAGTTATGGAAATATTTGTGGTTCTTGGCGATCGCATCATCCATCAGCAAGCTTATCAACTAGTGTTGATCGATCTCCTCAAGCATGACACTGACCGTTCCGATGGTGTTACGAATGGTGTTACTTGACCTTTCAAGTACATTTTTTCTTTTCATTTTTCCCTGAGGGGAGTAACTACTACCCTAGTTTTACTGTCTACGGTATTTCTTCACATATATGTATACCATTGTATCATCTTCTTCAGCCTCCACTGTTGGATATAAGGCCTCTTCCATACCCTTCAATATTTCCTTGTTATTAGCCATTTCTTCCCCCCCATAGCGGCTATATCGTCGGCCCATCCCTTTTGAGGTCCTCCGACGCCTCTTTTATTTTCCCAAGGTCTCCATTTCAGAACTCTGGGAGTCCATCTTGTTGCTATATGTCCTGCCAATTGCCATTTTAGTTTCGTTAATCGATCCATGATATCCACTACTCTAGTTCTGCGCCTAATTTCATCATTTCTAATTCTATCTCTTAGCATGGATCATTGTATCACATTTCATTCTGTTGTTTTGTATTGTATAGTTTGCTTTTGATGGCAGTGAAGCGGTTTTGTATGGGCGCATCCTCGCGCCGCTTGCACTCATATGAGTTTAAGAAGCGCGGGGAGGATGACTACTTTAGCATAAAAAATGCCGAATTCGGTGGCGAAAGTGTAGTGCCGATTTGGAAGCTATTGCTCATAAAACGGCTTTTGGTGTGTAATGGGTCCCTCTTAACTGTTGTTACTTGGTCGAAGTCCGCGTATTGACGGCAAGCTTTGTCCGCAGACGTGGAAAAGGAGCGCTCCCTGCTGGAGAACGTGCACCCGGACATGTACGAGAGCAGCGTCTGCATCCCCGACCTGGCCGAGTACCTGGGGGGGTCCCCCTCGGTCCCCGCCCCGCCGGCCTCCGCGATATCCCACCCCTACCACCCCGCCCACAATGGTAAGTCACTTCGCACAGTTACATCGTCTTCATTATGATCAAAACAGCGAAATGTGTGCTTTCTGCTCATGTTGGACTTGGAGGGTTCCAGTCTGCCAATCAACTGTTGTGAGGTGGCGCAGAGTGATGATCTCGCTGTATGACGTTCGAACTCCACATCAATTATCCTGTACCAGTTTAACGGATCGCGCTTCAACATTTGATACGTCAAATCTTTGCATCAGCGCCAATAACTTTTAATTATACATTCAAATAACAATACATTTCGCGCGTTGCTTGTATCAAGAATCTCGGTATCATCTTTGATGTGAGAATAACATTTTCACAATTTTGACAACGCATGATGCGCAAATGATTGCAACGTTTTGTTAACTATTTGGCATTATAATTTATTGGCACGTGTACCAAAATGATTTTAAAATGGGAGATGCATCGGGCAAACGTATAATTTCATAATTCGATAAAAATTGGAATTTGGAGTGGCATTTTGGAGCCGATACCGAAAAAATTGCTACTGTAGCATTATACTACGTATATATATATTAGGTCCTTACATATGAAATTGGCGTTTTGCCGTACTGGCAAATTTGATCTCAAATATCTTCTCTTTGGTTAGGAATTCCAAATCTAAATTTATACAGCTATTTACTCATGTATTTGTGTTTTGAAAATTATAATTCATTTGTTTTTTCCTCAATTGTTTTTTTCTTTGCGTCACTCAGTTTACAAAATGAAAAACTTGAAATATCGCGTTATTTACGAGTACGAGTTCCACCGTGGCACCAGTGCTGCAGAAATGGCTCGAAGGATTAATGATGTGTATGGCGACGGTGCCGCAAAAGAAAACACAGTGCGTTTTTGGTTCCAACGTTTTCGTTCTGGAAATTTCGACCTGCAGAACAAGCCCCGTGGACGGCCGGAGACCAAAGTTGATAATGAAGAATTGAAGGCTATTGTGGAAGCGGATCCATCGCAAACCACATCCGAGTTAGCTGCAGGCTGCGGTGTTAGTGATAAAACTGTTTTAATCCACTTGAAGCAAATTGGTAAGGTGAAAAAGCTGGAAAGGTGGGTACCTCACGAATTGAGTGAAGCAAATCAACAAACGCGCGTTGACTGCTGCGTTGCATTACTCAACCGGCACAATAATGAAGGGATTTTAAATCGAATCATTACCTGTGATGAAAAGTGGATCCTGTACGATAATCGGAAGCGCTCATCGCAATGGCTGAACCCTGCCGAACCAGCCAAACCATGCCCCAAGCGAAAATTGACTCCAAAAAAGTTACTTGTGAGCGTTTGGTGGACTAGTGCTGGTGTCGTTCACTACAGCTTTCTTAAATCTGGCCAGACGATTACGGCAGATGTCTATTGTCAGCAACTGCAAACCATGATGGAAAAGCTAGCTGCTAAACAACCGAGGCTGGTTAATCGCTCTAGGCCACTGCTGCTTCATGATAACGCTAGACCACACACTGCACAACAGACGGCTACCAAATTAGAGGAGCTTCAATTGGAATGTCTAAGACATCCACCGTACTCTCCGGACCTTGCCCCAACAGATTACCATTTTTTCGAAATTTGGATAACTTCTTGCAAAGGAAAAAATTCAACTCCGATGGGGCAGTCCAAACCGCCTTCAAAGATTTTATTGATTCCCGTCCGAATGGTTTTTTTAGTAAAGGGATCGATGAACTACCTATGAGATGGCAAAAGTGCATAGATAGCAATGTTACATACTTTGATTAAATAAATATATTATAATAAAAAAAAATCGGCTTTATGTTCCTCCCATACTAAACGTCAATTTCATATGTAAGGACCTAATATATGAGTTATTTAGTAGGGAAATAGGTACTGTGTTAAGATGCAAAATTGCAAGAATCGTAGGGGTTTTCTTGTTTTGTAAATTTCACCTTTCAAGAAATTGACAAGCGTGATTTCGTAGACTTTAACAATGCCTTTGTGCATCTAAAAATGAGTAATAACATCTGATAAACCCTTCCATTCTCAGGATAACAACATCGTTATAATATAGTATCAAAGACAAAATTTCTAGGAGAAATGTCCAAACATTTGTCAAGTGCCTGTTTTTCTATCAGAATAGAAATATTGGCTGCCATTTAATATTTGGACGATTTGTTTGTAGAAATTAGTAGATGTGTGTGAAACAAAATTGACTTCTACCAACTTTTAAAATAAGATTAATACTTATTTTATACAGTATACATCACGTCAAAATTTACGACGTGTATAATGTTGTTTAAGAGCGGCCAAGACATGTACGGTTGTGATAAACTAAAGTCAATGAAAAATTACGAAATCTGCGTAAACTAACTTATTAATGAGAAAAAATCAACATATGTCTCTAGCAGAGATCATAGTAATATATGAAAGATTTGATGATATATATTGAACTTTCAAAATTTGAAAATGTGTGGATTTTCTTACGATGGAATTGGTGAACGTTACATTGTGTAGAGTGATCACTTAAGCCAGCTCATACAGGTTGTAAGCCTTGAGCCATCGTCTAAGAGACTTCTATCCACTTTTCTCATATACAGATTAGGTTCGTCTCTATGAGACTTCTATAATTTATCGTTAAATAAAGTCAATGGGACTAGACCCGAATGTTTGTTTCAGTTTTGAATTATGCTTTACGAAAATAAAAACGGTTTAAACCACAGACAACCAATATAAATAGACATGAATTAACGTGAAATCATTGTCTACAATTTGGCATTAGGTCTGGTGCCAACACGTTCGCCTTGTTTAAAAAAAATGCTACCAGCTTGTAAATTTTGAAACAATTATGAAAAGGTTAAACTAAATTTAAACTAAACACTCTTATGTCTTAGTAAATAATTTATTACAAGGCGTTTATTACAAGAGACTGATAAATACGTCTTGTTTGCCAGGGGATTTAATTATGCAAGAATAAATACTTAAACTGTAGTAATAAATGTATCTTAGACATACGCGAGGGGATTACAACTTATATCTTCCGTTATAAGTTGTAATCCATTCCCCTTTCCTAAAGATTTATTTTATTTCATCTCTGTACATATTTCATACTCGATGACTTAAACGCTTTTAAAAATGTAGTCGTTATCCATTGGATATATTAGAATATAATAATATTTTATTCAATGCGAATCAGTATTGATGACAAAGCATGATTTTTGGCCTTTTTGATCATAGTTTTCTTCTACAGAGCTTCTACACAAATTCATTCTTCTACAGACCCTCATTATACTTTAACACATTTTTCAGTTAACTCAACATTTTCAATATGACAACCACTAAGATCAAATTACATACGAAACACAATGCATAACTCCTCATGGCCCTCCTTTAAACTTCACTCATTCCTCACACAGATCATATTCCTTATCCTATTTTCCCTTTACTCCCTTACCCTTTCTCCCCTGGAAATGCATTTCTGCTTTCCTTCCTCCCTCTGGAAATAAATTTGCAATACTTCCCTCATGCATTATTGTATATTTATATCATCTTTTATATATGTTTCCTTATTCTCTTATGTACAATATACATTATTTCATGTTTATTAAGCGAATTCTTATAATTGGCTGAATATTTTTATTTATTATAATATGTTCTATTTTATTATATTAATAAGCTGTTAGAATTACAAATAAAAAAAAAAAATTTGACTATTTGGTAAAGCAGTTTAGTTTCGAAGTACTCGTACCTACACATTGTACGTAGATCCCGCTTTTGGTTTGTCCAATCTAGAGTAATTGTGAGCGCTCGCTTAAGGACCTCTCGAAACAACAAGTGAGAGCCCACAGCTCCGGCGTAGGTACTCCAGTGAAGATAATTCCACCAGATTGAAGTTAAGTAGGCATAATTTGTTTAATGTTGTTTTGTACGGCGGACCGTGAGCTTTGCTTTGACGTCTATTGTCAGTGAATTGGGCAGACAACCACTTGTTGGATCTGTCGGGTAATTGCTTAAGTGAAAATAATCTCCAAAAAGTCATGTAGATGAAGCCATAAACTCTTCAAATCGCGATTGATGAGAAATTGAAAAAAAAAGTTATGTTTATATCGTAAACTTTGTGGTTGAACAAAATTACTAACCAAAATTTTTGAGAATGTTCAAATTTTTAGGAACACAATGACTAGCTACTTATATTTATTTAAGTATCCGAAAAATATATAATTAATGATTAAAATTAAAGAGAGATGGGTCGATCATTTATTGGGATACCTACTCATCCAAATAAAGTGACAATCTAAATGTCAAGCCAGGTAACATACTACATTAAGGTAATCAATCATGTTTTCATGTAAACACTGTTATTTGTGGCAGAATATAGACGATGTTTGATCTTTTTCTTTAACCAATTCACACATCTTTATTTTATATTTTTTTTATTTTACGTTTCAACAGGCCAAGAGGTCAAATTAAAGAAGCGAAACACATCACAAAATCCCGGGCTTCAGTAATCCACATAGATTAATTGTGTCCTCACGGGGAATCGGTGTGAGAGCCAGTGTCTTGTACTTGCATCTACTTACCACGCCGTTTCTCCGGGGGGTAGGCAGAGAGGATAGAGCGTCACACTCTTCTGTCCTGACATACAACTCTCACCACATTCACATTCATACATCTTTGCATACAAGCTCGACAATTGTTGAGACTCCTAACAGGACCATCCTCCAGTATCTGATTAATCTTGTTTTGCCACGTCTTCCGCGGTCGTTTTCTCTTTCTGGCGCCGCCAACACTTGCGTCATATATTTTTATTATCATTCTTTCTTCGTTCATTCGCTCAACATGCCCAAACCATCTGATTGACCCCTTTTTCAATTTATCAACTATGCTAAGATCAGCTTTACATTCTTTCCCAACATCTTCATTTTTTACTCCATCATGAATGGATTCTATCATATTATATTCAAGAACACATTCTTATCGTGAAGTTGCAATTTTTTGAGAACAAAGTTCTGGAAAATTCAAAATCAAATTAATTAATCAATTAGAAAAACAGACAAAAATATTTGGCTGCTACCGGGATTCGAACCACGGATCTCCTCCTATCCGGGTCAGGCGCGTTATCCAATTATACTTACAGAAAGTTCGTTCACGGAAATGTACAAGGCGACTTTAGGGTAATTGGTTTTTAATTTGATTTTTCTGCATGTCTTTTTAATTGATTAATTAATGGGATTCTATCATACTTGCATCTAATTAAAAATAATTTTAAACATTGCCTGCCTCAACACAGTTTTTTTGTGAGACGAGGCATAGTAAAACTACACCAAAAATGAATGTATTTTGCGTATAACATTGAAATAAATAAATTTGGAAAAGTATGTATAGACGTCTTTTTTTATGTAATAGAGCTGACGATCTGTCTTAAAGGATGGCTTGAGTGACTAATATACGATTCCACCCGATTCTATCGACTACACATCTATCAAATTTTGGAAGTTGATATATCTGTCTGTTATACGTTTTGTTATCATTTTCAACCGCAATTTTTTTTTCCGAAATTGTTTCACGAATTGTGTAAATTTTTTTCAATAATTTTGTCATTCTTGAAATTCATTCATCGTAACTACGCCTCCAACATTACGTACATATCAAACTTAATGTCTTTCAATAGTAACACCGCGCGTAGTTTAAACGATCGTAGAGCTGATAGTACAAATGTCGTACGGCACGGATCAACGCTCCATTCTTTGGAATCACGATCACCAATTTAGAGAGCATAGTCAAAGCTGCTGCACAAGTGAGATTTATGTGCCCCACATGTCATCTGTCCGAGGATGTGTCTCACTTAGAGCTGGGCGAGCTGCAAGGCCAGAAATTATTTCGACAGCATGGAGTATTTCTGAAACGTTCAATTAGTCTACTGAACGAAACATGTTGTTATTTTCAACAAATTAGTAGTGAAAACAAAGTATTTTATTATTATATCATCTTCTTCTATCCCTTATCCTATTGGGTCGGGGTCCCTGCACCTCAGTCTAATTTAGTTGCAAATTCCCTTCGCAGCAGTTCTCCGTCGGCTCTTCCGAGGACGGCCACTTGGTGTTCTGCCTTCTGGTCTTGCCTGGAATATCCGCTTTGGCAGTCTATTTGCCGGCATTCGCAAGATATGTCCCAGCCACCGTAACTGTGATTTTTTTTGTTGTAACTGGGCCTCGTGATCGAGGATCGCTTCGCCATTCTGACTTGGTTATTGTTGCTGCGCCTCTCATGAGCTTTGCGATGGGAAAATAGCCCTATTCGAGAGGCGCACTCTCTCCCGCATATTTCACATGGGAAGTATTGCATTGGTCGTTCCCGTCGACTCATGGTTGCGGCTTGCTGCTCATTTTTTAATCGTCTGGCCGCCGCGACACCATCAGCCCGAGAGCAAACTCTCCTCCAGCTCACACGATCCTGTGCCAGCTGCTCCCAGTTCTCAGGTCAATAAGGGTTCTACTTGGAGACCTTATTTGAGTATTTCTGATTCTGTCCCTTCTGGAAACTCTTACTATTTATTTCTCGTAGGCCTGTGTGGCCTTGAGCGGGTTCTTTCGGTCACGATCCAGTGCTCGTGGTCGCACACTAGGGTTGGCCTGAAAACTGATTTGTCTCGCTGAGCTCCGCTTTTCTAAGTACGGGATAATACGTGGCTTGCGGCTCATATCCAATTCACTTTCGTGCTTCAACAAATCTTTTAGCAATATTGTATTCTATAATTGGTTGTGTGGGTAATCTAAAAGAAATTTAAAAATTCCGCGTATTTTTCAAGCAAACGTCCTATTACAAATTCGCGAATTTCATTGCAATTGTCTTTTAAGTGTCCTCATTTAGAAACCATTTGACAGCTTAATTTTGTCCGTCAGCGTCGAAACATTTTTTTATCAGGGTCCATCGCAATCGTCCAAAGATGCCATCTCTGCGGTGATGACTGTCGTGTCGCGGTGTAATAAATTCTACCATCATTTCCACCGTCAGTTTCACAAATGAGCAATCATTTCGTAGAGGCCGAATTTTGTTTTTGGAACCCAGAATGCTAATGGTTCAGCTTAATCATTTTTTTTGATCTTCTGGTTGCGTCTATTTCTGTCTCAAAGATCATACAAACATTTCCCATGCGTCTTCTAATGTTTGGCTTTCCGGGTTGTGACAGGTCTTTAGTGGTCGTCGGCTATTTTCGGAGTGGAGTTTTATTTATTTTATAATTCATAAAATTTATATTTTAATTATAATCTACACAATGCAACGTTCCCCAGTTCAATTATAAAATAATTTTTGAAAGTTATATACAGGGTTGTTTGGTAATAACCTCGTAGGACTATATTATCCCTTATGTATGGAAGTGAAGCCTGGAATTGGCAAAAGAGGAATGAAAGTAGACTGAATGCGGTTGAAATGCGGTCACTAAGACGCTTGTGTGGAAAATCTTTGGTCGATAGAGTGAGGAATGAACTAATTAGAAGTGAATGCAATGCTGGCTGTAGTGTGGTAGATAGAATAAAGAAAGGAGTGCTGAGATGGTTTGGTCATGTGGAACGTATGAACGAGGAAAGGATGGTTAAGAAAATATATGAGGCGAATGTTGAGGGCAACAGGAATAGAGGGCGTCCGCGAAAGACCTGGCACGATCAGGTACTACAATTATTTGAGGATGGCCCTGTTAAAAGCCGCAACAATCGTAGAACGTGTATGAGAAGATGTATGAATGTGGCCGAAGCAAAAGTGGTGTGCCAGGATAGAAGAGTGTGGCGTTCAATCCTCTCTGCCTACCCCTGTAGGGAAACGGCGTGATGGTTAGTTAGTTAGTTAGTTAGTTAGACTATATTTCTGCCTTGATTATGAATCGAAAATGTTCAAGCAGCCATGACCTAATAATATCAACAGTTAAGGAGATATGCGACATCAAAGTTTGCATTTTTTTTCGATATTTCTTATTTTTTGCAAAAATTTGAACTGTCATTACAGTAACTTATATCGATTATGAAAAATTCATTCGCTTCAATACAACTCGAATAAAATGCTAAAAACCTTTTCAAAAATTCCATTTTAAATTTTTAAAGAGAATGAATGTAAATGATTAGTTAACTAGATTATAATAAAAAATTGCACACATACAAAATTCGACAACATTGCGTAACGGATAATCATAATTTCATAAACAATTTCATTTATTTCAAATTCTACTTCCCTGGATCTCAAGTACGCGTAACTCGCTTATTCAAAACTAAAAATTTGTACCTATGAAAATTATAAAATCATATTTTCCAATAACTCTAGTCAAAAATATAGAAGTCTCATTTACCAGCGGCGACATCTACATATTTACTATTTCGTGCGATTGACAAAAAATTTCAACCGTAGATGACGAAAGCCATTATTATTAAATTTTGTCGTATAAATATTATATATAAAGTTGCATAAATAACATATAAACAACATATAACACAACTTTAAAAATTTTGATACACGTTTTGTTTTCTTGAGTGGAATCGTGAACGTTGCAATGTGTAGAGAACTTGAGCCAGCCATGACAGGTCGTAGGCCCTGTAGACGTACAATAAAGACTTCCTTTAATACAAATGGCTTCGTCTCTGTGAGATATCCGTCATTTATCTTAATTAATTGAATAATTTTTACCCCTCCCCCGAAAAATTTGACTTATGCGGGGCTGAAAGTAGGCCACAATTTTTTTGTTCCCGAATAAATTAAAGATGTTTGTTCTTTTTTACTTAAGCCGTAGTTATTCGGAGCCGTTCGCTTATTAGTTATTATCCCCAGAATGCGGCCGCCTCATCATAGAACAATAATTATTGCACGGCTGACCCTGTTGCTCTGCTCGCCGTGAAAATGTATGACGAAACCCACAAAATGGTGCTAGTCTGAGCGTGAACTTGGCGGATTCATTTTTCGCACGTGGCCTGATTTCGGTTTCGTTGGGCGTGACGTCACATTCATTATCCACTCAAGGGTAGTGGCGCAATTTTCATTCATTATTTTCAGAGCAGTATGGGACACGACAGTTAGATAGATTTTATAACAGGCGATCCAGTTACGTAGAAGTAATAACATCAGCCAGCACTGTTCTGAAAAATTTGGTCAAACTCGAAATATTCTGAATGAAAATACTGGTCTAAAGGATTTAAAAAAAAATTAAATGGTATTGCAGGCGTATTCTAGTGTAATGCTAATAATTCGGAAGTATCTCATTACACATATAAAGAATATTGCTAAAAATTACAGAAAAATCGTAAAATAGATATCTCATTAGTGACTTCTGTGGTCATTTAAAGGGAATAAAAAAGCTTTGGATGCCGGTCGCGCTAAGGATTGTTGCAACACATATACGGAACATGTCGTATAATTTAAATATATACAACTTCCAAACATTTAATAGACATGGTATTCTGTCATGGGTGCAAATGGTGAACATTACATCGTACATAAAGCCAGCCGTGCGATAGGTCGTAGCCCTAAGAACACCCAAAAGACTTCTTATACCAATATATACCTACTTTCCTTAAAAATATAATTTCGTCTCTGAGACATCAATAATATATTGATTTAATAATATCATGGTGATACGATGGTAATTTTGAATTTTTTTAAGACAATAATCTAAGTTATTAAAATTTTATGTTTTGAATTGAGTAATTTTGCACTGTATACCTAAATTAAAACCTAATTAAATATAATGCCAGATTACCTAGTATCAAATAAGCTCATTTTAATAGTAGTGATCCCAAACTTGCTACATTTTATCATATATTTATATTTGTATCGAGCAATTAAATGTCTCTTTGTAATGAAATGAAATATGTTTTTACAAACGTTTGTTTAGTTTCGCAAAATCTGGGATTTGACCCACTTCTTGACCAACAGTCCCTATGAAATTTGACAGAAAGACTTATTCCGGATGACGATATAATAATCATTCATTGATTTTACAAAATCAGTTTAATTATTCTAAAAAAATATTTAAAATGCTGACGCGTTGTTTTATCGGACATTGTAGATACCGGTGACATATAATTATAAAAATGACCTTTGAGTTTTGATGATAATATCATTAAGAAAGGAAACATTTCCTAGACTCAATTGATTATAAGATTTTATGCGACGCAGGCTAGAAAGTAGAAAATAATATTTAATCAAGAATTCAAAAGACTTTTGTAGCAAATGAATAAAAAGGCGAAAAATATTTTTAACACCTCCAGTACTAAGAGCTAAACGCGATATTTATCATTTCTTTAAGGTCTTTCAGAAAATCATATAATGCTACAAATTATAGAATATAAGTCTGATTCAGATAAATATAACGACAAAAACAAAAATATTTTGGATTTCAATCATTCCATTAGCACTTTTTCAATCGTCAAAGATTATTTTTTTATATAATACTTCGTAAAAGGGTTTCCGTGTATTATACAAATTACATCTGATTCGAATTTTCATTCAAAGGTCGTTCAAAGATATAAAATTTGTACAAACATAAAAAAAAGTTCGAATTTCTGCACAAATTTCAATATACTTTCATGATACTCCAATGTTTTGCAGAAGATAAAGCAGAAATATTGAAAAAAATTCTATCTAACTTTGAAGTCGCTTATCTCCTTGACTGTTGACTTCCAAGTATAAATAATATTTTCCATTCAAAATTGAATGAAGAAGACTCTCCCAAAATTTGTATTAGCTACGAGACATCATGTATATATAGAATCTCCTCACAGACACGTGAGCGAGATTTAATTAAAGCTAATCATATTTAAAAGATATACATAAATTTACGTTCACTTTTCAACAGCTTTTTAAGTGTAGACATGGAAATTTAAAACAATTTATGCGTAGGAAATTCTCATCTTGTATGAACGTTATTAAACACTAATTACAATTATTTACTCAGACATATTATGCAGTGTTTGCTGTATCAGATTTATACACCTAGAATAAATTAACTTCTGCTGAAGGCGGCGGCGGCCCGCCAGCGCACAGCGAGTTTCCTAACGGATCGTGTATTCGGTAAGAATATGATAAATGCGTAATAATACTCTGGCAACATTAGCAAACATTATTTTTGCGATACGCTTGTTGGTCTTCAAACCGTGGCCGGAATTGCAAAATTACCCTACAAGCCGGGCTCGGCGTCTCTGCTGATGTTGCCTAGACGGAGGTTATCTAGGTCGGGTACTCGCAGCTTTTTGTAATTTAATCCATTGCGAAATTGTATTCCGTCCAATATTTATTTGAACAAAGCTCCATCATAAAGTCTTTACGAGAACATATCCTTTGGTCGATTTAGACAATCTTTTCTGGCGAGCAACAACGTCCATCAGGGCATAAGCGGTCACGATAATCACATACTCACTTACGTTTCATATATCTTTATAAGGCTGTTTTTTATTGTTTTCTTAACACAGACTTTTAAATATTTTTTATATCCTTATGCAAAATGTGTTTATATATTTTTTATTATTTAAGTGTTGCGCTAATGCAGGATTGTAATTATGTAACTATAAAATCAAAATTCTACTCAAACACGCCCATTCTACATATTTTAAATTTATATAGATCTGTCGAAATCAGTATTACTGCCCATTTCTATCATCCCTTATAAATATTCGCATCCCGGTGAGAGCAACAAGATCACACTATTTCTTTTATATTCCTATAGCTTGCACCAACTCTGGACTGCGCTCACCCGTAGTGGGAATGTGCCGAGCTTATAACAACTTATAATAGACATCGATATATATTTTGTATTTTCATATAAACTAAGAACCCACGTAAATTAAGTTTCTTTCATTTTAATATGTTTTTATTTACTATTATTCAGTTATTGTAAGTTTATTTTAATATGTTTTATTTACTATTGTTACTTCTCTTCTCTTTTTTTATTTAGCTTTGTTATTATTATGTATATTTCAAAATTACCTATTGTCTATGTGAAATGTGCTAGGATATTAGTTAAAATATTCGATACTGCATATTTATTCTCTTATCTATCACTATATTATGTCCGTTATATTTCCAAATAAATAAATAAAATTTTGAAGTACGTGATATAATTAATATTCGCGTATAAATCTATATAATTCATTTCAACAGTAAATTTTTTTTTCGAATTATACATTTTATTCACACAATTTTTTTACTAGCTTTTTAGATTTTTAGAAGTTAAGCATAACTTCAGCGTCTTTTCCATAACTGAAGGATAATTTTATTAACTTTCATGTAGTGAACTTAATAAATAATAATATATTCGATGGCTATTACCCTCAAGTGCAAAACACTGAAATAATTACTCCTTGCATTGATTAAATTATAAAAATTAATTACTTTGTTATTTTACTGCTATTAATAAATATTTTGTTCAGAAATACTCCACCATATTTGTATTGTTTCCAATAAACGTACTTATATTTATTCTGACACTGTCCTTCTGGCGTGAAACAATCGAATTGGAAACGAATAACAAGTGCTTCACCTTGATAAATAAATTAATGTATACACATCGGTGTACGAAACTGCTGAATTGATAAGACTTGATGCACGCCTCGTAAATTAAAAAAAATGTATTTATTGGTACCTGCCCTATTGGCGGTTGCACATTACTTAGGCTGCCGCGCATTCGATTGCGCACGCCGGGAAAATATTATTACTCGCGCTTGCAACACTCGTATTTTTGTAATTAAGCATCTTCATTAAAGGCCGGAAGATGGCCGCTACTGTCAGAAGGCCTTGTGCCGAGTTTCACCGTCCGCGGTGTTATCTCGCTTTCCATACCCTCCGTCGCGTTCGATTCTCTGCACAATGCACAGTTTTATTGTTGTGATTATGATTATTAAAAGGAGCATTGCGTCATTTAATTCAAATGTATATATATTTTTTTCTGTTATTAATTTGCAACATACTGGTGATGCATAGTTTTCGAAATGTACAAATACATGTTGTGTTTGTACATTAAGTTGATGTCGGTAATGATGATTAGGAAACTGTCTCTCTGACCTTCGAACATCACCAGTCCTTTAAAATGATATTAAAATTACTGCTGTTGTTGAATTTTTAGTTCTCTGTCTTTGTTCGGTGTCAGTATACCTACAAGTATTATACTGAAATAAAAAAGTATGTATTTTCTCACAGGTGTATTATTGTCCCAACAATTGTATATTAAACTTCAGACTAGCTGTTTTATTTTTCATTTAAAATCTAAACAAATCATATGTAACACGTATAAATGAATAATGTATTTTTGCTTTTGTCATCATTTTTTGGTTTTATCGCGTCGTTTTTTTTTCATTTGAAGTTTAATTGACATTATTTGTCATAATATAATTTAATTGGGTTAGGGTAGGAAATTCATGCGTATCGAAAACCATACGCATATAAGTTACGTTATGCCGCATCTCGACGATCTTTTCGACGAAGGAACGATTAGAAAAAGAGCATGCCGAGAGAGGTTTCTTCACTTCAAAGATGTGATGCTTCAAAGACACCAGCTTAGACGTCAAGTCATAAAAAGGTAGATTATTATAAGTGGAAGACTACGATAGTCGCTCCCCTAGTCCGCGGAATCGACCGCCTTTCAAGCAAATTGGATTGATTGACGTTGATGGTGACTACGTCCTCGAACGATAATTGCACATAATAAGTTTTGTGTTTAATTAATTAAAAAAAAAACGGCGAACAATCTAATAACTTATTCTGCCAGAATCCTAAAACATTCAATTTGGTGCGATAAAATTATTTTTTAGAGATGTCATTGTACCGGATTCTCCACACTGCTATCGTTCACGGGTCCATAGATACCTCGCAAGCTTTTCCTTTCGAAGTCGTTCAACAGTTCAGCACGCATCACCGATGTAGGTACCTACTCCAGATTTCAGTACCATAAGATATCACCGTACGGATATTTTTTTTCGTACATATTTATCTTAGTTTTTCTGTGTACATTTCATCAATAGCTTTTAGAATCGGTAGATGGATTATTAAGTTTTTATTTTATTTATTCTTGAATGGTCTTAAGAGTTTAATCTCAGAACACATCATACAAGTAAAGTTAAGTATATGGATCCACGTATTTATTTATTTTATTTTATTTTTTAACATACATACCGTCAACAGGTCATTGATGACCCTAATACATGGTCATTTAGTGAACATTTGAATATGATAATATATAATACACTACACTTAGTACACTTTTTACGGTTAATTAATAATTAATAATGAAAAATAATAAATGATAAAATATATAAATATAAAAATATCGCAGATCAATAAGTAGTTCAATAATTTTTTACATACAATTGTTTTACATAAATATACATCGCAAATCAATAAATTTTTAAAACAATTTTTTAAGTAAATAAATCATTCAGTTTTTACATAGAATACAATTAATGATAAAAATAAATAAATTAATAATAAAAGGTGTCATAAAGATAAATAAGTTTTAAACAGTATTAAGTATAATATAAAGACTAGATTAACAGCACAGAATATATTAACGTACGTAATAAGACAAAGTTGAGAAGGGGTTAGAATTAGGTTTAAGGTAAAACGAAAACTGTCCGATATGTATTTATATAAAAATAGCTAAAGTCCGTTTAGTGATAAAATTGGCACATGTAATCAGAAAGAAATCGATAATATATATTTTCTTAAAATAATCTTATTATTTTGACTGGCGAGTATATTTTTAACGTGAAGTGAGTATCCGTATCGTATAAATTGATGTTTTCTTCTATGTATTCAAATTAAAATAAACATCTATATGTGAAATGAAATGCTTTAACTGTCGTGGATATTAGATTCTAGAGCAGGGCCTAGTATTTAACTGCTAGTAGATATGCTTATATAGGTATTTTTTTGGAGGTATTAAACATTCAAATGAAATTAACCGCATCAAAATTGTGGCAATGACCTTGGTATTTGCTTTATTGGAAAGATAATTTTTGGCCATTGGAGTTTAAATATAGGATGTTTTATTAGAGGTTTGTTTTTCGAATCGGCAACAATTTTTCAACAGTTGATTTGTGCTCAGTTTGGTTTGCCGATAGATTTATGCCAGAACAAAGCTTGCAAATTTCTTTCGAAAATTGTGGTATCGTAATCATATTTAAACACTAATGGCATATAATGATCTTTCCAATGAAGCCAATACCTTGGTCTTTACTACGATTTTTATGTTTTATTTAATTTTAAAATTCTATACCTCTAAAAAATCACCTCCACAAGCATACTAGCAGTTAAATATTAAGCCCTGCTCTTAACCTAGAAATAAATATCCATTTCAAATTTAGTAGTGTATAACGTAAATGCATAAATATATACAATAGATGTGTATTTTAATTGGAATATATGTATAAAAGAAAAAATCATTTTATGTGATACGGATATTCTCGCGTCAAATTGACAATTATACAATCTTTACAGTAAACTTGTATATACAGCCCCTACTAGTTAAGGTTTCGGTTGAGAAGATTTTCTTTGAATGGAATACATATTTTGATATTCCAAAGTTCCGATGTTTTAAATGACCAGTGAGCGCTTACAGGCCGGAGTGACACGCCGGCTACGCAGCTGTTGCAAAAATACGTCGTTATCAATTCGCTCAAATTTTCCTCAAGCATCCCTCCTCGCTGAGTCACGCCGCGCGGCAAGGTTGCCGGCCGCCGAGCGCGCGTCCATCACTTTTCCAGTTGTTAGGTAATAATTGCCGTTTCCACTCGTCTATCGCCGTGCTCCCCGAGCCCATCTTCGTCTCGGTCTAGTTTGCACGCCCATCCTTGGCACCGCGCGCTGTTTCACTTTTGATTTTCTGCCCGCCTTCCGACAGCCGCCGCCGTTGTTTACTTTTTTGCCGCGCTCGCCGCGAATGGGCGGGAAACGCGAGCTGTCAGATCTCGAGTGACGCGATTTTTCTATGGTTGTCGCATGTAGCGGCTAGGAAGTGACAGTTTGCGGTCTCTGACTCTTCGAATTGAAATACGCCCGTTTTGCTACCTGTCTAGTGCTAATCCGCTTCTGTGGTGTTCCGGGAAGTCGATTCGTACATATGTTGACAACAAACATTGGAAATAATAAACATTTTCGACTGAATATGTGTGATATTGGATAAATAGTTATCTCCCTCGGATCAATCTGGACATGATCATGGTTTGGAAAGGTAGAATTTAAAATATTTAATTGTTGTAAGATATTTCGAATCTTATATGTATGTGCCCGTTTGTGCTTTAAAATAATACAAACTGTGATCATTAAAATGGATATGAAACATAAAATATGTTATCTCTACTTGAGTCTAATTATTATATTTTATATTTTTCTAAAGTTTTGAGAGTATCAGATGTATCTCATCAGCGGGTTTAGTATTAAATTGAAAAAAATACATTTATTAGGTGAAAATACAAATAATTAATTAATCAGGAGGAAAAGAAGAGTTACTGAAAGAAATATTATTAAGCAAATTAATACCAGAGTTCCTCCATTTTTTTAATTTCTAAACTTATTAACTTTATTATCTTTACGCGCGACGGAATGGAGACGTTTAATTGTACATGAACGAAAAGAATGATTGTTTTCCATGATGTGGTTCGTGAATTCTGAAAAGTTATTACTAGTTAGAAAACGACGATACTCTTTAGTCTAATGTTGAGATTTCTGGGAGTTTGATCGATGTGTTTACTATATCAATCACAGCATCAAATTTCGTAAACTCCGCTATTTTCTTAACGATCCATTTTTGGCTTTATTGTATTATATGGAAACTCAGTAGAGATAACTTAGTTTAGGTTTTCCATCGATTTTTGTGAAAATTATGAATAAAATAATAGGTAATATTGGATAAAAAATTTTCTTCCATTACGATGGACATAATCATGGTTTGAAAAGGTTGATTTTTTAAAATTAAATTACTGAACGCTGTTTCTCGTCTTAAAATTTTTATATCATAAAAAAACATTGACGAATATATGTGATATTTCATAAATAATAAAGTGGGCAGCATCATGATTTTGAAACGTATATCTTTTTTTAAAAGAATTTAATTGTTGTATACGATATTTTTATCTTCTTTATCTTCTAAGTAGGTACCTACCTAACGTTAAAACATTTTATAGCCTAGGAGATAAGCGTTAGCGCTGTATTTAGTGGTTCATTATAATGTTAACGCTAGACTATGCGAGCTTTGTTAGATAGCATTTGTTTATTGATGTCGTTACATAATATACTCGTTATGTCGTCGTTAGGAACCTTAGATAAGTACTCCAAAGTACTTGAATAATTATTGTTTCTAGGAGGTGGTTACTTTTTTCCCTAAAGCAATATCGCACTAGCATAATAACTTTGTCTGTATTCAGTTCTTTCTTGTGCTTAAGGGTTGTCATATTTTTATAAAACCATTGAATGTAGACCTCTTTCCATTTAAGATAGACAATGAAATTAGTATGTGTAAGCAGAGCGTACAAGGCACATTGTTTCGATGTGTTGGTGTTAACGGGTAAAAACACCAACACAACAAAGAAAGAAATATACCTAATCGTTTTTTTTTCGTCAAAATCTGCCGCGAGACTTTGAGTTATTTAAATAAAATTAGACCTGTTGTTCTTCACTTGTTTCTGTGTTATTCCTTCTTCTTATAGTGCCATCTCATACATAAAATCTAAAATTCAGTACATTTTTAATTAATAATCCTCGGTTATTGCATTCAAAACATCTTTTAATTTTTTGGATATTGCTGCCTTTGCTTTTATACTCCACATATGTCTTCTTTGACTTACATTACGTGAATTAGTCCACCGTTTATGTAAGTTTGCCCGTGTCGTCACCATCCCCTCGATCCCATCCCTACAAATACACGTGCGCAGTGTTTAGCCCCACTTCCGGTGCAACCTGATCACCGCCACCCCCCCACACGTGCTCTCTCACACTGCTCACCACTCATTGTCCCCGGCTAACAAACATTCCATCCCGCAGACGCTATATCACATTATTGTGGTCATTCATTTACCGTCTTCTATCGAAAGCTTGCGACCAACTTTCGGTACGCTGTTAATTGATAACAATAATTGGTAACAAAAAAAATTGCAAAACGAATTTAACTCTTGAGAAGAATCAGAAGATATATTAAAATAGAATCGTGCAAAAATATATATAACGCAATAATAGTCCCCCACATCAACTACTGCAGCTGTATACTATTTCTGGCTAATGAAGAGTTGAAAAAATGAACACTACTCCAAAATAAAGCATTAAGAATTATACTAAAAAGAAATCGATACACAAGAATCAAATTGATGTTAGAAAGTCTACAAATATTGACATTTAGACAAATAATTGAATTTAATGTACTTCTATTTATATACAAAATTGTTAATGGACACAACAATACATTTGTATTAGTAAGAAAAATAAGAGAAAACCAACATGAACATGACCATTGTACAAGAAAAAAAGATGAAATAAGATTGCCATTCTGAAAGAAGAAAAGATCGCAAACTTCTGTGATGTACAGTGGGATGATGTTGTATGTGAGTCTGCCAGAGGATATCAGAGACGAAAAATATATATGAAAATTTTTTAGAAAAAACTAAGAAGTTTTGTGATACGTACTTTTGATTAGAAATTTGATATACTGATTTTTACAATGTATATATTAGGAAATAAAAATGTTATTATTTTGTGTACCTATTTTAAAAATAAATATAAAAATATGGCGGTAGCTTTGTGGAGCTAAGTGACTTTTTTAATTTAAAATGATCTAAACTTTGTACCACACTCTCAAAAATATATTTGCAATATAGCACGGCTTATCTTTTCGTATCAAATCATTTATATATGAAAATTATTATTTATTTTGTGAATATTGGATAATGTACTGTAGTTTTAAACATACTCTATGTATGCAAATTCTTGTTCGATTCATAATTATAATTTTAGATCCCGTAACGTTTATTACATTATTCAATTACCTGCAAAAAATGCATAACATGAACAATAACAACTCTGGACTTTATGAACCTATTATTATAGTATTTATCAACATTAAGTGTTGATGCGAAATAATTATCTCAGTACACAATGCATGTGTACTGTATATCTATTACTTGGGTAGTGCAGACTTCTACTGCTGCACGTGTGTAGCAGTACTACACCTAAGTATAATTACTTTAGTAATAATATTCAGTACTTGGAGTGGCATAAAAATCTCAGAAATACAAAAAAATGGCGCTTGATCTAATAATAAATAACCTAATAATTAACAGTTGTTTCAACAATTATTTAAATTGAATGATACAACATTTTTTGATAAATAATGATTTTTTTTCCAAAAATTTAAGTGTTTTTGTCTAAATTGTAAGTTAAGCATTTATAGCAAAGTTGCTTTCCAGAATCGATTATTATTATAAGCATATACTTATAGTATCTAGTCTTTAATATTTTTATATGCTTTTAAATTATTTTTTTTAATTTATAACAACTTTCGATTATTTGAATGCATAACACTATTTTCCGAAATACATATTCATCTAATTTCATTCTTTAATTTAACTTTTATACATACATATCAATTAAAAGTCATAAGAAACAAAACATATTTACATATATTATTACTATAGTGTTAAATTTCACACACTCTTCGTTTTTCTATGTATGCTATTTATTTAGTGTATTTGTACAATATTTGTGTAAATACAACATTTGCACCATCCATTTTTTCCATAATTAAGTTCTCATTAATATTCGACATTTAATTGAAAGGATTGCTACATTTTTAATTAACATAATAAATAAGCTCGCCAGTTTAAAGCGTTTTCTGAGTAAGTTTCCAATCCCAAGGTTATAATAGCAACACTCGTTTTATTTCACGTTTGTCGATAGCTTTACCAGGAGCCCTTAAACTGCGGTGCGTGACGATTGAATTAAATATAATATAAAATGGGTAATAAAGAAGTCAATTAATTAATAAAGTAAGACTTACAGATAAGGTCGATATATTGACGGAAAGGTACAGGGCTGAGTTGGCGTAATGGTAACGCACCTTCCCGGATAGATAGGGGATCCGGGTTCGAGTCCCTGTAGCAGCCAAATATTTTTTCGTTGATTAATAAATGTCTTTCTAATTGATAAATAAATTTGGTTTTTAAACATATTTTTATTTACACCTAGTTCCTTTTGAACCACTCAAGAGGATTGAAATTCCTTAAAAATAAAATTATTTAACCACTTCTTGCACGAATATCGTTGGTTTATATTCGGAATTTGTTTTATTATTTATTTTATTGGAACGTGAAATTAATTGATAATTAAAAATTCGGAGGGCATAATAATACAGTTAGGTACTGAAATTCATTCTACCGTCAAATACATTTACAAATTATGCGATTTCGTTCTAGTAATATTTCATCATTATTACTGACAGAAAAACTTGGGATAGTTATAGCGAAATTGTACTTATGATTTTTTCATTTCTTTATTTCTAAATCATTTCTTTTAAAATACATTTTTTTTATTGAAATACAACTCTTCATATTGTGTGCGACCGAAATGCTCACCCCTTTGTTGAGCTTTCCTTAAGGGATGTTAGAAAGAAGGGTGTAACGTGCATTGGTTAATCCCTTATAAATCGTATTGTGCGTTCTACAAATTGTTCTTTTGTGAGGACGCGTTGGTATAGTGAGTAATCCTTTCATCTCAACAATAAATACCTCTTCGTTATCTGATGATGCGTTCCGAATCATGTTTTTACTGCGCAAGAGGTTCGCGTTTAAAACGGCACATTCACTTTGGTAAAAAGTGCATTTATGATAGTTTTTTCGAATCCTTTTAGCGTTGCGAAAAGAGTCGAATATCGCATTTCGGTCACCTCTTTGGCGGTATTTTTCTTCTCCGATTTACCGCCTGTTGTGTTGAGGGAATCTTTAAATTTGGGTCACACGGCATGCAGGTGAAATGTTTTGCAGTGCAATTAGGTTATCGCGGTGTTATTGTTATATTTTACATTGAATAATCAAAATTTCGAGCTTCTGGAATATGCTCTACGTATTTTTAATAAAAATGGCGAATCTCCTTGCATATTATTTATTTGTAGAACTCCATGTTTTTTTGAATGAAATGTAAGTTTCATTATAAAGTTTTGCGAGTTTGTATGTAACAGCTGTTTTTTGCTGTCTAAGCACGAACAAATGATTTATGAACAAAATAGCTGTGTTTACTAATGAATATTGTTTTAAATTTTTATGTTAGGTTTAATTATCATTTTTCCCAGTTAAAGAGCAACCGTTTTTAATTATAATTAAAGAAGGATTGCTCAGATGGTTTGGGCATATTGAACGAATGAACGAGGAAAGAATGGTGAGAAAAATATATGACGCAAGTGTTGACGTCGCGGCGCCAAAAAGAGAGGGCGACCGCGGAAGACGTGAAATGGCTAGATTATCCAGATACTGGAATATGGGCCTGAGCTTGCATGCGAAGATGTATGAATGTGGATGATGCGAGAGGTGTATGTCAGGACAGAAGAGTATGGTCCTCCGTCCTGTCTGCGTGTCCCCGCGGAGAAACGGCGTGATTAATAAGTTAGATTGCTGCATTTTGATTTTTGGCCTTAATTTTGGGTTTATTGAACATACTCGTATTAAGAAGTGGAGAGAAGATAATTTTTTGAAGTCCCACTTAGTAATAACCAGCCAACACTTTTGCATATTAAAACCAATTAGATCGAATTTGCTAGAACAACTAGAAATTAAAAACTAACAAATATGATGCTAATCAGCTTCATATTTGTTTTGTCCGTTTGTAATTTCTAGTTACTTACTTACTTACCATCACGCCGTTTCCCCGTGGGGGTAGGCAGAGAGGATAGAGCGCCATGCTCTTCTGTCCTGACATACAACTTTCGCTTCGTCTACATTCATACATCTTCGCATGCAAGCTCGACGGTTGCTCAGGCTTCTAACAGGACCATCTTCCAGTATCTGGTTAATCTGGTCATGCCACGTCTTCCGTGGTCGCCCTCTCTTTCTGGCGCCGTCAACGCTTGCATCATATATCTTTTTTACCATTCTTTCCTCATTCATTCGCTCAACGTGCCCAAACCACCTGAGTGACCCTATTTTTATTCTCTGTATTGTGCTACGATCAGTTGTTCTAGCAAATTCAATCTAAAACCTTTGATTTGTGTATGCGAAGTTGTTGGCTCGTTATTACCAAGCGAGACTTCATTCTTCCTGCACATTCATCAATATCACTTTGAGACTACACCAACAACTAACACACGTTTAGTTTAGTTTTTAGAGATATTTAAAACTCTTATCCCCATCCGCAGTTCTTGTGTTTTGGCTATCTCTAGCAGGGCCATCGGTCTTCTGCTTGACATGTTTAAGTACCGTTAAACAATTAACCGAGATGCTAGCGAGAGGATCCAAGCTGCCAGCATCTGTTGAATCTTACTTGTAGGTATATCGGGTTCACATCTTAAGTGTACGTAAATATTTAGAGTTTACCAGAGATTTACGATTGTCGCAGAGCTTTTGAACGCGATGAGCTTTCTTTTTTATATTGTCTTGTGATTGATGTCACGATAAAGTCTTAAAAGTGACATCGTTAAGTTATTTTTTATGTTATGCTCTTTTATTATTAGCATTTTATTCCGCTTATTATGAATATGCAATTGTCAGGCGCGTACCGTCAGCTCATAGAAGTATGAGTTGTACGTAAACACATATTTTGGAAAAAATATATCATCAAGATCTGGATAATCGAACTTAAAAATTTCGTTATCTGTCTGTCTGTCCTTAACGTTTCTAATTTCCTATAACGTCTGTAATTTCGTTCAAATTCACGGCTAAGAAAACGAAATTACAGGGCTGGAAGAATGCCAGCGCGGCACCCTAGCAACAACTACCACCGCCTCTCCGTGGACCGTCAAAAATATATTATATTTACTAGGGCTTAGCAAAGACGCGAACTATTTCATGTTCCGTGATATTTACCGGTTTACGGCTAGTTTGGTAATAGTTACCATAGGAATATTACTTATTTAATTTCATAGAAATTCTGATTATCGTAAAGTACCCCACTGATAATTGTATTAGTTTCAAACACATTGTATGAAATTTTTTTTAAAGGTTTACAGAAAAAAAACCTATCTTTGGAAACAATATAATTAAATAAGTCAAATCCATTCTTGAAAAAAATATAAATATGCATATTGAAAGTAAGGTCAAGGACATGCGTGCGACCTATTATGACATACGCTGTGGAGACGCGGGCTGTCTGCACCAAAGAACTCCTCAGAACAACTGAAATGAAGGTGCTGAGATCCATTACTGGAAAAACTCTACGTGACCGTGTCCGAAATGAAGACATAAGGAAAACTTGCAAAATAGAGGACGTAGCACGATGGAGAAGGAGATTCTGGCGGGATCTCTGGACGACGCCTACCTGGAAGACCATCGAAAAGATGGAGGGATAGCTGGACCTCGTCATCCCCGGAGGCGTAGTTTTCTGTAGGACAGATCAACAGATCTACTAAAAGTAATATAAGAAGAAGACATTCAGGCAGTCATTTCGGTTATATGAATTCATTATATTTTGAGTAAGATATGCATTATTTGGTATTAAAAGTTATGAACTGTACGTGTTCTAAAATTGTACTTCACAATAAATTGTGATTTCTTTATAAGCTTAATTATTTCGAGTTTATATTTTATTAAAACAATATGTTCCTTTGTTTTACAACATTATAACTATAAAATTAATTAATTAAAACATTTTTAAAGTCTTCCTACTTTATTTTTAAGTTTTCGTACTAATTAATAAACATACCTTAAATAAAAAGACGTACATTTTCCACATTTATTACTACAGCATCCGTTGGTTCGATGATTCGAAATCATTTTAAGGTCTGTAAATTAAATGTCATAATTAATAACTGTCGTAAAATCTGATACAACATCTACAGACTACAACTTGCTTTCAAATAACGTCGGCATTTATTTTAATGTGTGTACATCGCAGAATTAATTTTCATACACTAAATAAATTGATAATTCACATCATTGAGTCTTGTTTCACGCTAACGCGTGTATTAAAATAATTATATATATGAACGTTCATTTTATTACGGTAACCTTCGTGATTATAATATATATTGAAATATTTTATGGCCAGTTGATTTAATTGTGTTTGCAAGTAACTAAGTTTCTCGACCAAGTGAACATGATAACAATATAGTTAGCCACAGGGCTGCACAACTCCATAAAAATATTTGACACACAGAGTGAGCACAAAGAATTTTCTTTTATATTTGTGGGATATAAAAGCAAAGGCAGCAATATCTAAAAAAAATTAACGCAGACATCGTGAATTACTAATTTAAAATATACTGAATTGGAGATTTTATAGGAATTGATTTTGGAAGGAACAGATACATAAAATATAGAATTCAGTACATTTTAAATTAGTGATCCTCGGTAACTTGCATTCAAAATATATTTTTATTTTTTTGGATACTGCTACCTTTGCTTTTATACCTCACATTTCACTTAGCAAATATTTATTTTATTTGTATTATTATGTAAAAGATGTTCACTGACTCCTTAATCGACAAATCGCATTCCGAACATTATATCCATCCAAACATCCAAAATATGCATTTTCTAATAATGTAGACCTCTTTTCATATAAGAAAGACATTCGAATTAGTATGCGAAAGCCGTGCATACGAGACACATTGTTTCGCTGTGTTGGTGTTTATACCTGTAAACACCAACACAGCTAAAAATGTGCATCGTACGCACGGCATACACATACTAATTCGATTTTCTTTCTTAAATGAAAAGAGATCTACTCAATAGTAATTCAAATAGTACTACTGTAAGCTTTTAAAATTATACTTTTGCAGAACAAAACAATTACATTTTAAAAGTGATATTCTTGTTTGTTTATTTTTATTTTTAATGACTTATGTAGTGCTGTTTTCGTCAGAATTAACGTCAACAGAAACATGAATTGAAAGAAATGAGGGAATTCGCCTCACATACAAACATTATTTTACTGTGACTGTTAAAAACAAGTTTCTGGCTAAAGAACTTATTTACTATTTTACTTATACTGGATGGCATGCAAAAATAAAATGGAATTGACGGTTAAAACTTTAATTAAAATTGCCAGAAAAAGTTATTTTTTTTATACGGAGGGCATACTTGCAATGGAGACATTAAGTTTTATTGTATATACCAGGGGCGTGCAGGGAGAAAAAGAAGCATGACTTTTATTTAAACATATATTTGGAAAAAAAATCTGTGAAAAAAGTCTAAATAGGTGCGTCTTTAGTTGCTTTTGAACTGTGGTATTCTTCCACTCAATTTAAAGAAAAATCTATCAAATGTGAATGTCATTGTTAAATAATAATTGAATGTCACACAAAGATTACCCTTTAGTACGTAATAGAAATAAATATTTACAAAATATTATATTTATCACAAATTTGTTTTTTTTTGTCTTACACTCGGAGTGCAAAAATGCAGCACACAATATAGCGTTGTCTTATTTAATGTCGATTAATTGGATATTTCAAAGCTTCATATCGCATGATGTAAATGACGTTGCGAGCTTACAATTGTCTCATTGATTTAGATAATGTAGACAAACTAAGCTGGGTAAATATAATGAGCCACTGTTGGAGAGCTTTTACCACTTCAGATAAACAGATTTTCATGATAACACAATATAAGCATCTGTGTGATTCTATATATTGCAAATATTATATCAATGCAGGTTGTCCTCTCATTTAACTATGACTAATCACAGAATTATAAAAGTGAAAATAAAATGCACCATCTGTATTCTTGCAAAGTTCGTGACATCCGACCGCTATAAATGGTGATGTAATACTGGCATAAACTTTCATCTTTTCTCTTTAAAATGGCTCTTGCCCTTTTGTCGCTATTACCTCCCCACATCCGGCAACAGATTTCATGTCAAAAAAATTGTAATGTCAATCCCAAATTAATTTCAATTAGCAATTTTTAAACCGTAATTGATCGATTTTTTTTCAGTTTTTATGAAGATGTCCTACGAATTCAATTAATTTTACCGATACATAATTTTAAAGACCCATGATTTTTTTGCATTTCCACGTTCGGGCCGCTGCTAATTTATTTTGGAATTGATTCAATTTTATTTACACGGCGAAACAGCCCTCTTTTTTCAATTAGGTAAACGTGATTTCAATTTGTTTCCAATTAACGTCGTCAGTATGGCCACCACTGCTTCCGTGCGTGTGTCGGTGAACGCGCCAGGCTGTATGTGTGCGCGATATCTTGGGCGGCGGTCCTTATCGTGGTGGCCAATACCACCGCATCCTGTGCCCCCCACCCCGCCCCTCGCCGCCGCGCTGCGCTCGTCGCTGTAATGTTGGCAATCAGCAAAATTCTATCAATGGCATCCTACGTACAATATATATATTACATGCTGTACGTACACTAATGTGGGAAAATTGTATAATAAATACTTATTTTTAAATGTCGGAGACTGCAAATTTAACTTTCCTGAGATGTACGCTTTCCTCTCAAATGTTCCAAGTAAGCCTTTTGATTAGAGACCGACCGAAACTAGATTTTCAGTTGAAACCGAATCTTATTTAGACATGTTAAAATTTACATTATACCTTGAAATCTAATGTGTTTTCCCTATTTATTTTATATATAATTATAAATTAAATACAATACATCAATTTAAATAGTATAAAAATATTTAGCATTATAGCATTATATTATATAGAACTACTCGTACTATACTAGCGTTCTATCCTCTCTCCATAACCCGGTGGGTAACGGCGTGATGGTTAGTTATATAGTTTTTTTTACTCGAAAGTCATTTTAGTGAACAATTCGGGAAATTTTTAATTATTTTTAGACATCATAAAAGCAATGTTAATACTACAAGCTAATCAACCCTTTTTAATAGAAATAGAAATTTTAGACAATAATACAGTACAATAAATAACGTATCAGTAATTTAAATATAAACTTTTTTGTAAAAAAAAATGGCCGAAACCAAAACTCCGGTCGGTCACTACTTGTGATTCAAACTACAAGTATACCTCTTTCCATTTAATAAAAGGCAATTGAATTATTATGTGTAAACCGTGCATAAGAGGCACATTATTTCGTTGTGTTGGTGTTTATACCCAAAAATACCAACACAACGAAACAAGATGCGTCGTGCGCACAGCTTACACAAACTAATTCGATTGTCTTTCTTAAATGGAAAGAAGTCTACGCACGTGTATGATCGCTTATTTTTTATTTAAGTATTAAAAGCTATAAGATATCTGGCGGTTCATAATGGAGTCAACTGTGAGAGGTGTCAACTTTTATGCATGGAAATGAAGCCTGGATTTGATAAAAATGTAATAAGAGTGGACTGAATTCGATGGAAATTCAGTCGCTCGGGCGCGTATTCGGAAAATCTTAATGTCATAAAATAAACTAATTAGAAGTAAATTTAATGCTGACTGTAGCGTGGTAGATGAAATAAAGAAGGATCTATCTTCTATGCGTACGATAATACTTTATCAGTTTATATAAGAATAAAGAAATACACATCATTTTATATTAGCAGAATTTTGCAGCATGAATTTTAGTATACCGACGATCCCTACGCGTACTGTCGAACCTGCGAAAATTCGTCGTTTTAGTATCTTAAACCATCGGATTTAAGTAGGTACTCTATATTTTCGGAACATGTAAAAAAAATTCCTTTAATATGCTTTTTTTCAAACGAAAATTCATTTTTTTTTTAACATTTTCTGAAAATATAGAATAAATTTGATGGTCCAAGATAGTAAAACGAAAAAACAATTTTTGCAGATTCGACAGTATACGGAGGGACCGTCGATATCTTGTGACGTATTCGTCACAAGATATCGACGGTTGTAATTGGGAATCGTTGGTCTATGTGTCCTGAAGTACGAGAGTCGTATTTATATATTATTATTGTTTACAGCGGATTTGTGCTAGGATTCGGTATTTCCCGATTTGACTCATTATTTTTATACGTACTACTATTTCTCAGAAATTGATCAACTACCTACCTACTATTGTAAACATATATAATTAATTTGTTGTTATTACATAACAATGACGTCTACTTTTATTAATGATTATTTATGCCATGTTTCTTTTTCAGTTTTAAATTGAAAAACAAATGACATTCGTTACCTCGAAACACATACAAAAAAAATTATCTACCTATAAAAAAATATAAATATACAAAAAATTATATGCCGCTAACTAGCTTTAACTATTTACCGATATCATTTATAGTTCTGAAAAATCTAACCTAACTAAATAAATAAATAACATTTTAATAAAATACATACATGATCATCATCCGCTTGTCCTAATAGGGTCGGGGGCCTAAAGACTCGACAAGGTGCTTCCATTTTCTCCTATCCTGTGCTGCTCCCGTATAAGTTAACCAGTCCAGATCAATTCTATTTTTTATTACTTCTCCCAGCTTAATCTGGGGCGACCCACCGATCGCCTTCCTTTAATAATGTCTCGCAAAATAAATACAAAAAAATCAATATTTTTATGTATACTTACTACGTGTTTGCGAATCCAAGAATCTCTTGCATTCGCAATCAATTGTTACCAAGTTCTTTTTGTTAGATAAAAATTGTTTTTTAGTTAAAACTTTCGATCCCAAATAACCTTTCCTAAATCGAGTCGCTGATCAAAAAAATGGGTGAAAAATCACGGGACATAATAATAATTAATGACGATCCCTTCGCTGTCAATTATTTAACGTTGTAATTCCAGCAAGTTACGGACTGACAGACAACGAAATTATTATATTTAGATTGAGAATTAGCAAAAAGACTGCACAAATATTTGATCGCAGGTGAAATAAACTTAAAATGAATTTATTTGTTTATGAAGTCGTAAATGAACAAAATTATTTATTTATAACCGTCGTAAATTAATTCCACTCGAAGGAGTTTTTGGATTTTTGTTATTTTGAAAAATATTAATTGTTTATTATTTTCAATACTCTTAAATAAATTTTACCTTGTTATGAGTTTTTCTAAGCACAATCGACGCAATCAGATATAAACCTCAAATAACGGTTTGTGTCACCGTTTGAAATACCATCACTAACATAAAATTGAGAAAATAATATAATAAGGTTCTTTTAATCGTTAACTTGCGGTTTTAACATTCATGTAATGTATGTAGTTTATTTTTAAACTTAAACAGTAGTGCCTAGCTTTGGGTATTTCTCATGGGACATTTTCCTTATCAAGCCATGGTCAATTTAAAGCTCAACAAACCACATGGCACATTGATAAGACCAACTGTTCTATCAACACCAGTTTAATACGAAAATAATCTTCCTTCAAATAACAAAACGCGTCGGCGTTTTCGCTTTTGAAATGTGTCATCGTATGAATATTTTTTCAGTTTTCTATTGTGTATCTGGCCCCGGTTTGTTTATGTTAATATCCTATATTTTCGTGACTGACAGACGTCATATTTTGACATGTGCATGTGTGTTTTGGCAAAGGAACAGATAATATGGATCGCTTTTTAAATGTTTCTCTGTTGCAAAATATACGAAATGGAAGCTGTTTTAAATACATGTGTTTTTTTTTTCGCAAACTGTTACAAATGATGTGAACACGAAATTATACTTTAATTATATTATCTTTTCTGGACAGAAGGCGTGTCAATGTATATCAACATTTTATGTTTACTCTAAAAGCACCGATATTTTTGACGCAAAATTATATTTTATATAGTAATTGCCTTTTTTATTTTAACAAAACGAATCATTTTAAGTATAACCTTTCGCTTTACTAGCATTTTGAAAAATATAGTCAGCATTACCCCCGAACAAACCGGGCGGCCGCGCGACGCGTGAACGATTACCAAGAATTTACCGTAATTTCATTGTTTTCTATACAAGTGTACACAGATAATAATTGTTTGTCACAGATAAATAAACAGACAACATGAATACTTTTTATGTTTTTTATTTATCGTGTTCATTTTTTAAAAATCTTTTATTTACATAAAAGGTTTTTAACGCGCGATAGCAAGTACACATTTTTAGGCATGACTGCTATAAAGGATCTCCGCGGAATTCCACTATTTTGGACCCGGAAAGCGAGTGGATAAGTACATATCTAGTTTCAAATTGAAATAAAACACAAATCACTTTGTTTTCACCACTTTATTCGATATAAAACCTGCAAGTTTCGAGAACAATGTTATCTCCTTCAAGATTGTTTGTGTACACAAATAATCCTGAAGAAGAGAACATTGTTCTCGAAACATGTAGATTGTATATCTAATAAAGTGGTGAAAACAACGTGATTTGTGTTTCATTTTAATAATAATGTCACCCACCACAAAGGTCAAACCTTCATTCAGAAGAAAAAATATTCTTCGAACAATTAATCTTGTTTCCATAACATCGTCAAATATCCTCAGAATTGCTTTTTTAAAACTCTATTCTATTTTAATCCATCGATAATATATCGACGGCTCCTACGTATAATATCGTAACCCACAAAATTCAATTTTACAGGAGAAGGATGTGAACATATTTTCGTCCGGTATAAATCTAAATATTGCCCAATTTTTTTGAAATTTCGTTTCAATATTTTACTTTATACTGTAGTTTCATAAATAATCACAAAAAAGTCGAAATTATTAAAGGTTTTTGTAGAAATGCACATACGATATTATACTTCGGAAAAGACGCGACGTAAAATATCGTATAAATGACTTACAACATTTTACTTCGGAAAAGACGCGACGTAAAATAACGTAAGTGTTACATACGATAATTTTCTTATGTTATTTTCTCACGCATATTATCGTAAGTGTTACATACGATAATTATCTTATGTTATTTTCCAACGTATGTTATCGTAAGTGTTACATACGATAGTATACTTCGTAAAAAATATGTGATTGTTTGAGATACGATAAAATACGTCCGAAAAAAACGTTATTTAATGCAAAATATTTTTTTTTCTTTCTTGGAAATAAACATATAATTAAATACATATGAAATACACAAAAAACTAAAAATCTTCGATTTGTGGATTACGATATTATACGTAGGAGCCGTCGATATGTGTTTTTGGTATTTTATAAGGTGTACATACTTCAATCTGGGGCAAGAGCGAATCATCAATACCGGATGCATATGCATGCCAGGTATATTATGCTGACGATCATTCTTCGCGTTCTGCTCTCTATATTGCTCTCTCTCTCTCGCTGATTTAAGGATTATACGATTGAAGATTGACGAGAGAAGACGAGAAGATTGTTTCTTTTTTTTCTTTCACTTGCAGAAAAAGCGCTCAGAATCAGTAGATTTTTTAACGAAACGTTGCAATAATCAAGAAATATAGACTACAAGGGCAGCATCAAAGAATCTACTTTCGATGACCACGCCGCCGTTAATAAGAGAAAAAATCGCACTTGACTAATGTACCGATGCCTGGATTCCTGTCGGTAAAAGTGGAATTTGCGAATAGGCTTTTTAACTTCATAATTCAAAAGCACGAACAACGGTAGCACTCAAACCAAAATTTTGACACATGTTTAATATTGAACCATTAAAGCTCTGCCAAGACACAGGTCGATAGGGCGATTGAAGAGCCGGTTCCCGCAGATGTGGCGGTGTTGAGCGCTCGGTGGAGGATCTGTTCCTCCGCGGCCGGATGTTGTCGCACGTGTCCCCCACACGTGTCCTGCTAGCACACTTCTGTCCTCCTGACGTCTAGCTGCCTGGTTTCGTCATTTTTTACCTGACACACCGCTCCTATGTGCCAGAAGCAAGCGGGGCGATTTATAAACAAACAGAATAAAGGATCGCACGATATTATATCAGCCATATTTTTGAAATTGCCAGAGAAAGAACATATCAGAAAGAAAGGCACATTTTTTACAGCCAACACATTAATTATTGGACTTTGCTATTAATTTAAATTCACTTATTAATGCTTTTTCTTCTTTTGTTATTATTATTATTATTATTATTGTTATTGTTATTATTATTTCTTAACATCAAAGTGACTTGCCAATCCTAAATTAAACTAAATTAGGAGAAAAATAAAAAGGCAAATATTTTTCGAATATAAACGTGTCGTCAATGAAACTCATTTTAATATTAAATCATAGATTGATTTCTTCTTTTTCTTCTTCCTTGGGGGACATCCCCTTGTCGTTTAACCGTTTCTATCGATTTTTTAGCACCAAGTCTTACCTTTGCTGAATAGAATCGAATGTATCAACAAATTATCAACCGAGTTCAATATTTTTTGTAGGAAGGCATGGTTGGGATCACTCATTTGCTATTAAATCTGATTTTAACCAGCATATCATCCCCACGTTTCTGTTTCTTACCATCTTCTATATTAGATCCTAAAATATATTAATCAGTACATTGTGCAACTATAACGATTGAATGTAAAGCTATTTTTATTTACATTCAAATAATTCATTCATTTTTATAGGATGTCAAACAATTCAGTTTTTGAAGTTTATGATGTTTTTTTAACATTTTTATTAATATCTATTTTTTCTGTGACATTCTTCGAGCTTAAAATTAGCTCTCATTCTGGGTGCGTCTGCTCCAAGTATCGTATTGTTTGTTAAATGTCTAAGGTCGAGCCTTCCCCATTGTGTGTCGCGGAGAGCCTCTCCGCTTTACTTTAGGGATGATTTTCTTTTAGTCACTTAGCAGAATAATAGTTGTGGGTTAGTAGATAACTCGAGTGGTCTTTTGAAGTTTCAGGATCATTCATGATCTCGAGAGGAACCTTCGCCTGCTCTCAATCTTGAAGCTTTTACTTCAAGTCTGCTTTCACTTCATAGTACTTTGTAGTAATTTGATTTTGATAGACAGGAGAGATATTTATCAAAAAAATACGTATTACCCATATTCTAATACATGTTTTCTATAGATGGTACTATTCTTTTTCGATTGAATTTTTATTTTGATTCAAGTATGACATGTTTTAAAAGATTCTTGGATACTTATATTTAATACTGTTTACTTTGACATTTTCCTATTTTTTAATGTTGTATTTTTTACTAGCAGAAAACTGACTTAGGCGGGGTGTAGATTAACCATTATGTATTAATTTTAAATTTTTCTTAAACGTTTCCTACATTGTTCATTCTCTTATCGAATCAATTTTATCGATAATAGATATCTTTCGACTTGTGCAACATATTTGATGATATATACAGGGTGTCTCATAACTGGTAGCAAAAACTTTTCAGGTGGATTACTGCTTTGATAATGAGTCGAAAATGTTCAAACAAGCATGACATATTATGGAGATATGCAATATCAAGGTTTACATTTTTTTTCACAACTTACCTATACAACTTCCTAGAAAAAACCTTAATAAGCTGGAGAAAACAAAATCGATTGTGCCGTTCTTCTAGATTTAAGGTATTAGTCCAATAGGCGTACTTTGCATTTTATGTATGTATGTAGAAATGAAACGTCATTGTATACATACATTTTTTTAAAATAGAAATGCGTACACGAAATACGTGTCACATCAATATTCTTAACTAATGTTTTGGAAAAAGAGTCTTAACTTAAGTTAGTCAACTTTAGTTAAGACTCAACCTGAAGAAGGGAACATTGTTTCCGAAACATGTAGTTGTAAAAAACTAATAAAAAAGTAGTGTAAACAAAGTTATAATAAATATATTCATTAATGTTACCACAAAGTGAAAGCCTGCCTTTGAAAGATGTATTCTTCAATAAATTAATAAATAATTTAAATAAATAAATAAATAAAAAATAAAGTGTACCATCATGCAGGTTGTACAATGTTAATAAAATATTTATATTTTTTACTCTAATATCACACTAGGACCATCTATTGGGGTCAACGATGACCCTTTAATGGTCTGCTTGTCAAATAAAATTATCTGGGTTGTTTCTTTAAACGTTTAAAAAATTAATGGAACCAAGTAAATATTCTTTTAAAAAATCTCAATTTCATTATTTTGATCACAAACGACCTAAATGCCTTGCAGTATCACATGCCGCGTTTTAGTTATGCATTCCATTGAATCGGATCATCTCAAGTGTTGACTGTTGTAACGCTTCCATATTTCATGACCAATCGAGATAATTTTACGAATGTTCTAGAATTCCGCGGATTCGTAACGAGCCCAATTGTGTTCCACGACGATGGAAACTAATTGAGAAAGCGAGAAATATGTTCGCACCACGTGAATTGTAACCCCGTTCAGCGCAGTTTCCGGATGTCGCCAAACATGCAATGTCCGGTATTTCTGCTGCCATCCTTTAAATTGTAGATATTTTCTGTTTGCTTCGGGATAATAGGTGCTGCTTGGTAATTTTATTATCGCCGAGAGATTATAAATAATGTTATCCACAAACTTCACCGCACTGTTATAACGCGATAAGTTGACCGCGGTCGAGAAGCTTATCGGTGTGTGTTTACGCGTTCAGCATGACGATAATAAATTTTCCATGAGATGTTGTTAATGAGCAGATTTTTAACGTTCCCGCTTCGAAGGCTTGATTTTTAGAAGACTCGATAATAATTAGTCTTTCAAATTATAAACCGTCACTGTCAGGACAGAGAGCACGCTTAGAACAACTGAAATGGGAACTTTACGTGCTATTGCTGGGAAGACTGCATGATCGCGTGAGGAATGCAGTAATCCGGGAAGTCTGCGAGGTTCAAGATGTGGACAGATGGAGCGACAGCGTATAAAGAATGAGAACAACAAGATTACCAGACATAGCTCTGCATGGCCAACCAGATGGACCGCGCCCACCAGGGAGACCCCCGAAGCGATGGAGAGAAAGCTGGAATTCAGCAGCACAGGAGGAAACTCCTGCACAAACAGACTCTTGAGTCTAAACAAAGTTGAAGAAGTAGAAGAGTTATAAACGTTATTTAAGTTTAAATTCCATCGTGAATACGCGTGAATATATTACCTCGGATTTAAAATGTACCAAAAAATTTACATCATGTGTTCTTTATTTATATTTTACAATTAACGAATTCATATAAACAAAAATATATTAAATTTGTACTATGATTTCTAATTAATGAACTAAATAATTCAAATAAAAGTAGTAATTGATTTAAACAGTGCCACTCTGTCAGCAAATGATTGACAAGCTGATTGACCGTTGGAATACACACAAAACATTTAGTATGTCAGTAAGTGTGGTATGGAATTAGTAACAGTGTCATCTCTACCTGTAAGTGACATACGCGCAGCTCTGTATATAAATACATAATAATTTACAGTACAAATAATTTAAAATACAAATCTGTACAAATATATAATAATTTATGTGGGTAAATGTATTGCGGGTTAATATGCTAATCATATATCGCACAGCAATTCCTATGAACTTTTTAGCATGCACGCAAAATATCACCTGCCTTTTATTAAGATTAGTTTATTACGAATACTGCGCGAGTATTTAAATGCATTTTGCATCGTAGGCTGTTTATGCAGTGATATGAGCAGCGATACGAGCGGCAGATGCAGCCGCGGAGCCTCCCGGCACCCCGCTTCCTGGCTCGGTATTGTCTCCACTTCCGTTTCCACACCCCCCGATCCCCCAGCCCGTGGCGCGCGACCAGCCAAAAATCCACTTGTGTTTCATTGACTGCCTGTGATATACCACATCGTTCAACTTTAACCAATTCGATGAAAGCATTTTTTTTATTTATTGAGAAATTTTAAATTGTGTTATTAATATAAGACTGATTTATTTGTATATTTTAGAAAAGCTTAGCTAGAACGTGTGACCGGTGTTGACTACAGGTAAATCCCGTCTCTGCTGCGCTCTGCATCGCACACCTACCTCCAGAGAGAGTGAGATGTCACGTCACGCTCTCGCACCGGTCGCACGCCACTTGTTACCAGCCCCACTGTTATTTTCGTTGAAAATGTATTTTTTGACGTGATTACATCTTTTATGCTTGCATTTTCAAAAATCTGACCGTCACGAAAGTATGTCACACTTTAAGTAGGTTTGAATGTTACGTAAGCGGCACGAACTGGCGCGCTCAGTCAACTTAAATAATCTCCGCATATACAAAATGATATCCATCTTTAAAAAATCAATGGTTGATATTTTGCCAATAAGTGCATTGCCGAGGACCCACACACCCAGGGCCGTTTTATAAGCAATAGTTCCCATCGACCCTACACTTTCGCCACCCAGTTTGGCATTATTTTAATATTATAGCGTTCATCCTCGCTGTACCCTCAAGTGAGTATAAGCGGCGCGGCCAGGCCAATAAGTGCAAGTAGAAATCGAAAAAGTATAGTGTCTGTACTAAAAAGAGCGCGTACCCAGGCAAATCGCTACGCTAGAACTACAGTGCCTGTTTATTTTCGTACAAAATATAATATGTCAAAATCAGCATATTCATTCAAACAACACCGAGTTGGCCATTTTGTAAGTTTAAAATTATAATTCCATTAATGACTATTGATGCCTGGACAGATATGCAGTAGGTTACCTATTCTTAACGCTCATAGGTGTAATCAATATATCCTTCACAAATCAGCGTAACTTTACTTACCTGATCCATATTTACTAATCCTAGGCCCCTCCCCTTATCCTTCTATTGGGAGTTCATTCTTCATTCTTCGAACATCTTTTTTATTGCTTCTGGGGTTCCGCAGGGATCCCTTCTCGTCCTTTTATTACGAGGGCTGTGGGCTGAACCGACCCTTGATTCGCGACCCCGCCAGACCGGATGCTGTAATAGGACACCAGCCAGGACACGTGCACACCGTGGAAGTGTGGAAGTACATGGGGTGTAGGCATACCCTTACACCCTTATTCCACAGGTAGACAAATTTAAGTGCAGACGTGTTCAACACAGAGACGCAATACATTTGTTTTATATAAATACACAAGTTCTTTTGAAAGGTTAATATATTTTTCTCTCATTAGTTTCGAACAAGATTTAAGCCTGTTTATAATAATATTATCTTATCTGTATTTTAATAATTATTAAATTTACGTACCATACGCCGTTTCCAGAGAGGGTAGACAGAGGAAATTGGACTCCCCACTCTTCTGTCCTGACGCACAACTTTCGCCTCATTCACATTCGTAAATCTTCTCATGCAAGCTTTTCAATTTTTGAGGCTTCAAACATGACCATCTTCCAATATCTGTGTCACATAGTTAGGCCATGACTCCTACAGATTTCTTACTCTTCTTACTTCAACGTTCTTGGGTGCAATCGGAGAACGTTGCATTGCCTAAAGTGGTCACTTAAATCAGCCAAGACAGGTCGTAAGCTTTGTGAACACCCAATATAGACGTCCACGCATGCTTCCTATGTAAATAGCTTCGTCTCTGTGAGACATCTATAATATATCTCAATTAATGATTATCCCTCTATGGACAAAATCCATTAATTGTGTTCTTAGAACATATTCACAAAAATACCAAAAATATTATTATGTCCAAAATAAAATATACGAATGCAATTAAATTCTATATCTGATCCATGTTACGCTCCTCTGCCCTCTGTTTTTTTTTTACTACGTTTACCTTTTCGTATGACCTTTGTGATGACAGTCGTATTCCATTCTCCTGGAGGATATCGGATGTTTTCGCAGGTATAATAATTGCACATTTGCGCAAACTTTCCTGGAAAACCATAATAAGCGCTGGCTGGGTGCAGAATTGGGGGCGTTGCAAAATACCCAGAAAAGAGCATTTTGTCCTTTACCTTTATTCGCTTTTTCTGTGAAACTTTGTTCCGTATTTTTCTGAAGAATAAAGGAATTTTCCTTATTCTTGCATTTTAATAGACTCAACGACCGATAACAATTATGAAATTTTATACTTTTACTTTCAGTCATAGATTGTACTTCTTTTATACTTCATTCATTCGAATATTCGGTTCAGCTGCGGTCCAATCTTTTTCTTCTCGTGCGCTATCCGTTCAACTGGCTACCACTACTTTATTTTTCTGCGGAAAGAAAAAGCTCTGCAATAACTGGCCAAACCATTGGCTCAGGTTTTTCAGTCATGGTGTTTTCCCCCTCCCCTGCATTTTGAGATCCAGGATCTGATGTCTTTTACATGTCCGAGATGTTGAAATTTACAGATTTATCTTTTACTTTATTCCATAATTTTTTCCGAGTCAATTTATTTTATAATAAATTTAATTTATTTTTAATTGTTGTCAATTTTCGCTGCAGACTTAAAATTTAATCAAGTACTTATTAAATACATTTTACTGTTTACTTTTAGGTATATTTTGATAGAAATATATATCACTGTTATTAACATTTCAAGATATACACTCTGATATAGATAATAATGGGGTTTAGAATATTTCATTCTCGTTGTTCAAATGCTACTGTAAGCATTAATTTTCATTTTTTTTAAATAAAAAAAATTACATTTCTAAAGGGATATTTTTGCGTTCAATTAAGAAAAATGTATATTTATCACCTGGTTTGTGTCTTCTGGAATATTATCCTGTGTTTTTACGACCTTTCCATCGTCAGGGCCCTAATGATGGATGAACCCTGCAATGAGATCGAAACGTCGGCCAGAAAGGTCATAAAAACACGGCGTAATACCCCAGAAGATTCTGAGTGGCCGTGAAACCCTTAGAAAATGCATGTTTATCACTTTTAATTGTAAAACAATTATGAAAAATCACACAAAGGAGTGGTACGTTATAGAATTGATGATGTCAAAAGTATGACATTTTTAACACAATTTTTTTTTTGAAAACGTGACGTTAGTCTTGCTCTCTGGGGTGTCGTAAGAAAATTATTACACATTAGTAATGCAGTTTTGAAGATATTGTCGTTTGGTGTCGAAAATACGAAAATCTCAGCCTAGCTCCTCCCGTCCTCTATATACAACCCAATTTAATAAATTTAAGGGTTTTGAACGAGACGGATTCATGAGTCACATTATGAATTGTGATTAAAACGGGCTTTGCAACATTGTTTTGGAACATCGGAAGATGGAGGTACGGAATCGGAACCTGCGCAGACAGCTCGCCTGACTCCTGACTACATCCACAGCCAGCTCCTCGCGCTCGCACTTGCACCGCCGATGGATGTCCTTGGCGACGCCCCGGTAATACATCTAATTCAGTCGCCTGGTCAGTGCTGCCTGGCGTCGTATTAATCATATATTTATTTAATTATACCTTCGCCGCATACTAATCTCCGCCACTGTCCCGGAAGGACAACGCGCGGCCCGCGTGCAGTCGTCTTCTTTACCGACCAAGTCGCTACACTGGCTACACTCTTCATGAAAGAAAATGCTATTGAAATTGTAATTAAATCATAATTGAATAATTACAATAAATTTTATGCATCAATTACTCACTTCAAAGAAAGATACACAAAAAAATATTCAAATCAGTAAAATTAGTTATGTTGTGTTTTCTGTTAATAAAATTGGCTGAAAGTCCTGGCGACGTTTACTCAAAGGTTTTTGATTAACATTGTAACTAAAACACGGTCATTACCAACAGAAAAAATATATGTAATAAGGTAATCTATGTTTGTACGTGGAGTCTGATGATGATGATAGTATATAGTGTCACTATAGTTTAATTTTTTAAAATCGTCTACCAGTAATAGAAAGATCCTAATCCCAGATTTTTTTGTGGGTCGAGTGATGTATATATATTTAAAAAAAATAATATAGCACTATATCGCATTTAATAATATGCTATAGCTATCAGTTTAGTAATCAAATTCAAATACAATTAACTTTGTTTTAACCACTGAACTTTATTAATTAAATCATGTTTCGGAAAATACTACTTATGAGGTGATAAAAAACAATCCTAAACATAAAATTATCTCTTATTTGAAAATGTTTTTTTTTTAATTATTCTTATAAATATATTATAATTAAAAAAATAGCGACGAACGATTTGGTTGGAAGCCTGTATAGTTAGATTTAGTTAGTTATTAATGTTATTTTAGTTTTTTTACATGCTTTTTTTTTGTTATCCAATTTACAAGCAATGCATATTAACATATAAAATAGATCAACCCAAAATTTATCAATTCAATGATTGGAAAACTCTGAAAAGTTTTCGTTACTTAAACATCTCAATTGAGAAATAAATAATTAAAGAGAATGTACCATTCTTATTTCGAATTTTTGGATGAGAAATATTTCCTCGGCTGATTCGGAAGTTTCACATTTTATTTTATCGTCGCATCAAATCCAAGGTGCCCTATGGCTGAATTAATATTTCATATCGCATTCTTAACCAGGGCACGCGTAGAGAACGCACTCTGCGTACAAACGTGGGGTCTCAGACGGCCGGCAGGGTCCGGTGCAGTAAGAATCGTCTGTAAATTGATGTCCATAATGGCATTCATAACCGGCCGCGGCAGTTTCATTGTCGCTGACAGTTCAAGGGTTCGGGCGTTCAATCCACCTGTATTCATTAATTAAGTATACCATTCAATTTTTATACCAATGTTGAATAAATTTTATAATTTAATATTCCTTTATTTTGTGCAAACACCACGACACTGACGTCGGGTGCATCTTTAAATTGTACCTGACGTCATGTCGAACTCGTGTCATTGTTGCGTCGTGATCATCAGATTTAAAAAACATCCTAAAAATAAACATATTGTTAGCATTCCAGGGCCCAAGTAATGATTAAAATTTATAATGCAGATGAATACGATCCTATATTGTAAATTTAATATGATTATACTGTGCATTAAAAATAAATGCTTGTTAGCTATGATGAATATGATTCGTAAACTCGTGTATTACATAAATTTTAACCCCCAATGCACATTAAACTGATGAAAATTATGTATAATAAAAATTACATTAATCTCATTTCTCGTAATATGATTATTATCGATGAAGATGCCATTTTATGTCATTTTTGTTGACATTTGTCAATACCATAAATAAAAGATGGTCAATATACTAAGTGTGTCGTAGCTTGTGGCAAAATCTTCGAGAAGGTCTTCTTCATTCAATTTTAAATATAAAATATTATTTCTACAGTTTCTTTAAAGTTACCATTTTTTTTCTATATTTCTCACCTATCTTCTGTAAAACATTGGAGTATCATGAAAGTAACTTACATCGCTTTTTAAAAATTCTCTCGCTCTAATACAAGTCCAATAAAATGCTTAAAACCGTGCAGAAATGTGAATGAATTTTTTTAAAATTTAGTCACTAGGTGTTTGAAAACCTTATTTGCAATATCTTGGCTTATTGTTAAGAATTTGTGAAATAATATATTATATGATTTCAGTGATCGGTCACCATTATATCTGTAGGTGAAAGGAACAACCGAATAAGTAAAAAAAAAATGCAGGTTTTCAAGAGAACCAAAACGAAATTTTGTAATTTCGTTTGTTTATGAAATAAATCTTAAAAGTCTTTGATGTTAATTTTGCACCAGAAGTTTTGTTTTTTTACACAAAAACGTTGAACCAAGTTGACTAAATGTCGTTGTTTCGTGCCAAATTTTTCAAATAATTGTTCATGTCATTTGTCCTTTGTCAAACAATTAAAAAATAATCGCATTTTATTTTATTTTCTGACTCATTTAATTTTTCCTTGCTAGATATGTATCTAAAGAAGAACTCTGCATACTTAACTCGAAACTCCAATTTTTTGACTCATTCGGTTGTTCCTTTCCCCCACAGATATATGCATTACATTACATATTTAAAACTTTTTCACAAAAAAAAAAAAAAAAATTTATTTTGTTGTCATTATGTCGTTGGATCTAATGTCGCGTGTCACGTATCTGTTTTCTACCACATTTTCTCCTCCGAGTATGAAAATTCCATTCGGAGAGGTCGAATTTCGGCCATCGAGTTTCCACCATCATCCACCGGTGTTAGCCTTGAACCGGACGGTGGTGCCGACCTTAGCCCGGGCCCAGGGTCCCCAAGGGGACCTTGGCACCAGACCAGAGTGCGGCTCCACGCCCGCCACTGATTCTCCCACGGAAACAATGAGTCTCTCACATTTAAATTGCTCACCTTTTTTTGTCTCATTTGAGCGTCTGGTATTTTGTTTTCTTGGTCTTCAGCACTCGAAAATTATGTTACGGCCAAAAGTAAAGTGCAGCATTATTTGGAAACGAAATTTTTCATTAGCTCCTTAAGTTCCTCTAGTCTTTATTGATTGTTCATGATGATACTTAAACTGGATGAAAAAAAAAACTATTTCTTCTTCTTCTTATGAAGCCATCTTCTATCATATTATTTTCCGCCGCACGAAACAACTGAGTCGAGTTACACTTGTACCAGTGCCTCAAGTTAAGCAGCCATGAGATGCGATGTCTTCCCGTGCTTCTTTTACTACTTATTTCCCCCTGGACGATGAGTTGTTTAAGACTATATTTTGGTCCTTTCATAATATGCCCGAGATACTCCAGCTTTCTTATCTTGATAGTTCGCAGCAAATCTCGGTCTCTTTCCCTACGCCGCATCTCAAAAGCCTTGACTTTGCGGCTTAGTTCTTGGTCTTAACGTAAAGATAACATGGACACTTACGTAAAGATAACATCTTATCTCACGTAAAGATAACATGGACGTAAGCGTCCATGTTATCTTTACGTGAGTTTAATTATAATTTTATATTTTAGTACCCGTGTTCCGAGAGCATCAGCATCTCTACTATAATTTATTTTTAAAACAAAGTGTATTTTTTTAAATAATTCTTTAATGACTATACTTTTGGTATTTTGCAATTGTTAACGAAAAATGCACCTTGCGTAATGCAAAATTTAATGAAAAATGCAAAACAGCGCCATCTAGCGAAGCGTAGTCTTGATAGCGTTAGCGATAGACATTGTTACGTAGAGAATCTGAATATAATAATTTCGTTGTCTGTCGGTCCATGACTTGCTGGAATTGCAACTTTAGACAATTAGAGTGACACGCAATCAGCGCGCAGCTCATGTTGCACACAGGGGTGTACGGCTAGTTATGTATTAAGAACATAAACAAGAGAGTCGTCGGTGCTCACATAGGTTAAAAAACAAAGTTCAGTTGATTCACCATGAACAAAATGGAACTTCTAACATTTTTTCGTTACCAGTCGAGGACAACGTGTCAAACGATTATAAAATGATTTCATCAGAAATTTATGTCCGTGCAACTAACTAACCATCACGCCGTTTTGCCGCAGGAGTAGGCAGAGAGGATAGAAAGCCATATTCCTCTATCTTGGCACACTACTTTTGCTTCGGCTACATTCATACATCTTCTCATGCATGCTTTACGGTTGTTGAGGCGTTTAACAGGACCATCCTCCAATACTTGTAGAATCTGATCGTGGCAGGTCTTTCGCGGACGCCCTCTTTTCCTGTCACCTTCAACACTTGCCTTTTATATTTTCACACATTTAATACCGTATAGCTTACGGTATTAAATGTGTGACCGACGTACAAACGACAAACAAATCATTTCTGAACATGAAAAATCATTCAATTGTGCTAAAGATATTTGCCGGCGTGTAATATTTATTCCGAATGGTTAAAAAATATGATTCTGCTTTGAAAGCCTCGGAGGCTTAATACGAGAGATCATTATCTTTACCTGTAAGGCATTTTTCTTTGTCTGAAAATATCTGGATAAAATAAATTATAAACCATATCTCCATTGTTTGTTTTTATATCAAACTTGGCGTCTGTATCATTTTATGAACAGACTTACTTCGGGACATGGAAATTTCAATTTATAATTTTGCGATATTTTCAATAAATCCAATTTCATGTAATTGTGAATTGAAATTTTGAATTATTATCAAACTCATTAGTAAACATAATGCAGTTGACAATGAAATTCTTTACATATATTCCTGATACGAAATAAGAAAATGTACAAAGTAATGTTTTGTATAATTGGGCTGCAATGTAAATGAAAAATGGAATCCTCTTGTTGAAATCAAATGACTAGGTCTCAAACCTGGATTGGAATGAATGCGAATGGTTAGATGCTACGTGTTCCCGATATTATTTTATCGAATGGAAGCATTGACGCTTACTAGTGATGGTTCTTTATCCGTTGATACAACAACCGTTTTTTGAAATTCGTGTCTGATTGCAGCAATTGGCAACAAATTTTTCTCAATTCGACGGGCAATCATCGGCACTACATAACAGTTATATCTTAGTTACCAATCATCGGTACAATCGGATACAAATCCCAAATAACTGTACCGAAAATAACCGGATGAAATAACGGTTTGACCATCATTAACGCTTACGGAAGAACTGATAAGACGATTTGAAGTATTCAAGAAGGATCAAGAAGAAGAAGAATACTCAAAATAAGCTGAGTGGACAGAGTTACGACTAATGCTGTTATGTTTAGGATGAATAAAGAAAATAAGTGATTGAAACAAAAAATATCCAAAAACGTCAATATCTCTGACATTTTTTGAGATATCCAAACAAGTACGGGATCTTGGAATCATAATAGACTATATAGACTATATCATAATAGACTATATAATAAAAACAACATTTAAAAAAACTGCCTATATATTTTTGAAACTCAGAAATATCCTTCTCCTTCTTCTTCTTCTTCTTCAGCCTTCATCTCTCTACTGCTGGATATAGGCCTCTTCCATACCCCTCCATCCTTCCTTGTTGTTTGCTAATTGTAGCCATTTCTTTCCCCCCACAGCGGCTATATCGTCGGCCCATCACTTTTGAGGTCTTCCGATGCCTCTTTTATTCTCCCAAGGTCTCTTCTTCAGAACTCTGGGAGGTCATCTTGTATCATCCTGCCTCGCAATATATACACGATCCATGATATCCACTACTCTAGTTCTGCTCGTCATTTCGTCATTTCTATTTCTTAGGCTTACTCCACGCATCCAAAAGCAGAAATATCCTATCAACGAAAAATCTTAAAATAATATATTACTCTTTTGTTCAATCCCAATTACAGTACGGTATTATTGAATGGGGAGGGGTTCATAAAATCACTATATCAAAATTAGAAACTACGCAAAAAATGATAATTAAAATAATTCTAAAGAAAAAAGTGTCCAACTACCTATATAAAGAATTCAAAATACCAAAAATAATAGATGTATACAAAAAAAGAACAATAATCCAAATTTTTTAATTTAAAAATACCTTAAACATACGAAGCGATTTTCGATTTACAAGATTTAGACATACATTTAACATACCAAAATTTAATTTTACCACTACCCAAACATTTTTGTATGAAAATCTTCACATAAAAATATTTTTGTTTTTATAGTAACCTCACTATTACCTTCAACAGAATATATTATGAGCATACTTCTATTATATTCGATTACGTCACCAATTGATTACTCAAAATAGTTTTAGTACAAGCTAACGTATAAAATTTAATTTCGTTCAAAACATCACGCGGTAGGTAGGTACCTGCCTCGCAGGATTTTTTTGCAACAAAGTGCTCCATAGACCGTGACAAGCAGATGGACTTGTGAAAACGAGTCCATCTCTTTCTATACCGGTGTCCCGTTTTGTCTGCCCCTTTTCTTCCGATTGCGCGATGTCTGCATGTTATGTATCGCATAGTTTTGATGTCTAAAGCCGTTTTTTAACAAATTTTCCCATGGTCTTCCATTGTTCCCGGCATGACCGCTCGTATGACGCACCACGTTCAATGTCTGTCTGCACGGCGATCGAATGTTGCTATCAAAAGCGACCAAAAACGGACCGTTTGTCGAAAAGATCCGACACATCGGGCGCGCTCCCGGTGCTTTGCTGCAGAGGAAAATGAACTACTTTTGTGTACATCAAAATTCTGAATTAATTTATTGTTTTGTGGATAGGTACCTCGTACAATGCGCGTTTTCGTCTACTCAGCGATGAATTTTGTAACAAAATGCTGTGAAAATCAAACCGTTCGTGCAAAGGTGAGATTCAATGGTTTTTTACGGCATTTCTTCAAATGTGGAAAATGCAACCTTTGACAAAAGTTAAGGTACTGCTTTAGTAAATGTGTTTATTGCAGGTTTTGCTCTGCCTTTGTCCTTACACATTTTCCTCTAAAGAGCAACGTTTTTTCTATTGACCATTAACATTTTTCTTGCGCATACTTAATTTTCCTTTGTTTATTAAATTACCATAGGTGTATGAGCATGTTAACCTGCCTTGAGGTTTGAATTCCCATTTGCAAATATGTACTTGATTCATGAACTGTAAGCGAAGTAAACAAGTTTTGTATAATATTATACAATGCATAACAGAGCTAGTCCACAATACACGACAGGTGGATTCCTGCCTTGATTGTGAATCGAAATTGTTCAAGCAACCATGACATAATGTTCTGTGTATAGTTTTCTGGTCCATCATCAGGGCTGATGGACCCTTCAATGGGATATTATTCATAGAATAAGACAAATATTTGGCAAAAATTCCAGTAATTAATTATCTACCCAACCCGATACTTTATAATCTATTATTAATTATTATGTTATCCGAAGCAAACTTATAAAAGCGTGAACTCTATTTTTTAAATTGCTTATTATTATACATATTATTTTCATTAATTATGCATTTGAATACTTTCCTGAAATAAGATAAGAACCTGTCAAAAGAAGCAAGACTAGCTTTACATAATGGCGTTCTAGTGCCAACTATGATGTATGGAAGTGAAGCCTGGAATTGGCAAAAAGGAATGAAAGTTGATTGAATACGGTCACTAAGGCGCTTGTGTGGAAAATTTTTGGTGGATAGTGTGAGGATTGAATAAATTAGAAGCGAATGTAGCGCTGGCTGTAAAGAAAGGAGTACTGAGATGGTTTGGTCTTGTAGAACGTATGAGTGAGGAAAGGATGGCTAAGAAAATATATGGGGCGAGTGTTGAAGGCAGCAGAGGAATAGATGGCGTCCGCGAGAGACCTGGCATGATCAGATACTACAAGTATTGGAGGATGGCCCTGTTAAAATCCTCAACAGCCGTAGAACTTGTATGAGAAGATGTATGAATGTAGCCGAAGCAAAAGTGGAATGGTTAGTTAGATAGTTAGTTAGTTTTGAAGTAATTCGTATCTACTTATCTTTATCTACTATTTTTTTTTTATCGTAATACCATGGATCAAAATTCTCTTGATAGGATTACTGTTACTTGTATGTTGTTACTAACAATGCAGTGGTTTGTGGTTAATTTGTTTGTAGTGTTGGGTCCTACTCTCGTCTTAGGAGTTGTTTATGTTCCGGTTGACAGCCAGCTAGGGTTAGGGCTAGTTTGTATGTGAAGCGCCCGCGACGTAAGCCATCTGGATTTCTTTAAAATATATTACAGAAAACATTTCTACCATCAGCATACCGCCACCTGGCTCGAACAACACCATTATTTTTAGATTTCTTGCTAATTTTGTATTATATCGTTTACTGCGCATGTTCTGCAATTAAAAAAATACGCATTTTAATATGTAGTATAGAATTAATTTATGATAGAGTAAAGAATGAAGATTTTAGGAATAAATATAAAGCTGATTTTAGCATAATTAATAGGATTAAACAAGGGTCGCTCAGGTGGTTTGGGCATGTTGAGCAAATGAATGAGAAAAGAATGGTAAGAAAGATATATATAAAGACGTGGCACGACCAGATTAACCAGATACTGGAAGATGGTCCCGCTAGAAGCCTCAACAACCGTCGAGCGTGCATAAGAAGACGTATGAATGTGGATGATGCGAGAGTTGTATGTCAGGACAGAAGAGTTAGGAGGTCTATCCTCTCTGCTAAGTAAGTAGTATAGAAAAATAAACCTTGAATGGCGCATTTTAGCAGTTGCCTAAAATAAAACCGACGGTTCTTACGTATACCTTCTGTCGAATCTATAAAAATTCGATCCTAACCTGTCTAATTCACTCTATATTTTCGGAAAGGTAATGTTAAAAAAATTAAACATTTTTTTAACATAATCCGAAGAAGCTTTGGTTCATAAAAAAACCTCGGCAGAAGAGGTATAATTTTTTTTCAAAAAACTAGCAAACTTTGTATAAACCGCATTGATATGTGGTTTATACATTATCAAAGTGGTTTATGAAAAATTCTTTAGTATTTTGAAATTAATAATTACGTCCAACCACAAAGTTAACTGCCTAACGCAGTTGTCTATAAATCTTTAATGTTTTGCATAGTTACATTTTTCGTAGTGAAATTACTTTGTAACATCTCATTTTTATGAAAAACGTCAGTAACTATCGAAATTTCTTAAATTTTGTTGAATAATGAGGCATAAGAATCGCTCTGTGTTATGGGATTACACCACCTCGTGAGCCTTATGTATTTACATAGAAATTGATGACTTTTTACGAGGATTTGAATAACGATTTTTATCTTTGTTTATTAACATTTATTAAAGTATCATTCCGTTGGAAAATTAAAAAAATAAAAACAAAATGGATACATTGCTATGCTATTGAAATGCTACATTTCCCGGTGCAAGTTTGTCCGAGACAGAAAAGTACTTATTTAGAAATGTATTTTTATAATCAATCGATTATAAAAAAAATATGGGAAATTTTTTAACTGCTTTTAATTTAACAAAGTATGTTTTTTTTCCAAATCACAAAGTTGCATCTCAGTCACGGCGGAGGAGCTCCGCGGGTAGATATGATATGACGCGGCCATTCTTTTTTCAATTTTTTTTCGATAAAATAACAGTTTAGTATATATTATGTTAATTAATAAAAAGAAATGATAATCACATTCTTGAAAAAAAAAGTCACCCAATTTCTACAGGGAGGTAAAACCCCTTAGTTTGCAAATTTTCCTCACAGATCGCTTTGCCAGAAATGTGATTACATTTCAGTTTACATTGCGTGAGTTCTAATTAATTATTATATTTGAAGCAATTGTGGGCTAGCAGCCAGCTTCAGCGAGCAATACTTTAATTAAGACCTCTCTAAATATACTCGGGACCACTGTACCTGCATTGTTCCACAGCTATGATGAATAAGAAACCCGGAGTTCTTTATTTTTTATTTTTTTATTTATTAGAGACACTAACAGGATAAAGGATAATCCCAATTACAAGTGTCTTCGGCACGCTCTAGTAACATGTATTTATGTAAGTAATTCTATTTTACATGTACATTTATGTATATTATATATTTGTGTTTGAGTGTAGTGCGATTAGTATTTAATGGATCTATAGGTTCATGTCGTCGTTTAGAAAATCATCTCTATCATAAAGAAAAAGAAAATAGAATAAGTTAGCATCCTAATAACGTCGGTTATTTTTCTCCCATTACAAGAATTTGCCATACATATTGTCGCGGGATCGCGACGCTGATTTCGTTAGTCACACCGAATCATTTGGTCGCTTTTCTGTGATCTGTGTTTTCTGTGAAATCGGTGTAACGTCGCAACAAACTGTTCGTCTCGATGGCTTCGTCGCACTTATACACATTTTCGGGTTTCCAGACGTTTCGCGAATCTAGTAGTTTATTACTATAAAATGTCCAAAGTGTTGATAAATCCTCGATTACGTGTAATTCGTTCTGTTCACACACATAGAGACTTTTATGGATATTATTGTAAGTTAATAATACATGTATGGAGCAGATATTTTTCAGTTGCAAAGCATATAAATGGTTCCTTCCTAAATTCGTACAACGAAAAATTTATTTTGTATGTAAAGCCAAACTTCAAACAGCTCTCCTTATGTGAAGTATGTGTGCCAAGGCATCACTTTTTGTAGATGCCTTAGTTTACATATGGACCGTCGGCATATTCACTATAGGCACATAGGCATAGGCACAAAAAAAAAAAAAAAAAAACTTTATTATAAAGAAATTTAATATCTAGGCATTTGCGTCTAGTAGCTAGAAAAGGTGCAACTATATGATGGTAGAGTTAATTGAAGACGTCCCTATAAAATGGATGTATATAGTACATTAGGCCATAAAGTGTTTTTATTGTTTTAAAATGGGCTAACAAACACAATAATGTGCACCATGTGCGGTATTTTATTTTTCTTGACTAGCTGTAACCTGTCAAAAATGACGGAACATTGGTTCACGTCTTTATTAAGCCCTATTATATATTTAATAGCATATTTTTGGCGGTCTACGGAGAGGCGGTCGTACCCACATGCGTTAATCGGCCGATTTGGGTTTGGTAGCCCGGGGTTCAAGCGCCATCTCCGGTAGTTTTTTTTAGCCGTGACAGACAGAAGGACGAACAGACAGACAATTAATCTTGCCGAAATTTGACCTGAATTGTTAGGTTACGTGGAAAAAGTGTCTTTATTCATCTATATGCATCCGGTAGTAACAAATATAATGGATGCCAATAGTTCAACGATGTCACTGGGATTGCTTAACGACATGAATAAACAAAGAAAACGTAAAATTCATGTCCGTAATTGGCAAGTGAATACAAGAAAATAAATATAAAACCGCGTTTTTTCTCTCTCCTGTAAATTTTGTTTTTGCATATAGACCCTTTTTATAGGGACGCCTTCGATTATGCATTTTGTCATCTCGGAGGCTGCGTTGCACCCCGTACCCGGTCGCAGTTGCACTATGCAAGTTTCCCGGTCAATAAGCGCGCGGACTCGGAGAAAATAGCTCTCTGGACCCGGCGAAGACTTACCGGTCGCCGGGCGGAGGAGCAGGTGCGCGCCTGTTGCTGGCTGGCGGTGGAGGTAGCCGCGGATACCTACGGCGGGGGGCGGCTCGGAGGCGCTCGGCCGTCTCCGGCGAGGCTCGGGCGCGCGCCCGACGCGCACTCCGCCCGCCGCCAGTTGAAATGTCGACGTCGCTCGCGGGCCACGCGGCGCAGGCGGGAGCTTTCCAATCTCGCGCGGTCGGCTTTTTCAAAACGCAATCTCGCGCCGTCAGGCCCGAAGCTTCCGCCGCGGGCTATTTGTGTTGAGAACACGCAGCGTCGGCGCCGGGACAGGCGGGGACCGAATCATCGCCAATAAAGTGCTCCGGTTGGACTTTTCGAGGTGACGCCGCGCTAGTACCAAATAATACCAAAGAACTCGGTGCGCGATCATTTTCGACGCTCGTCTCGCGGAACGGAACCCGGATTAATCGTACATGTAAACAGACTATACGTAACAACGGACGATTTGTGATTTAATATAAAATATAGTGTAAACAAAAACATTAAAAATGAATAATATAGTTTTTAAATTAACGAAAAAATAATAATACCAAACATGTGAATAAAATTGTTAACTAAAACAAATTTACGTAGTATTTATACAATCGCGAGTGAAACATTTTTACACATCGAAACGTTAATAAACAATCGTACCGTAGATATCTTCCTATCTATCTAGTTATTTTTATTCATATAAAAGTAATATAACAAAATACAGATATACCTAAATATTAAAAAAAAATTATGATACCTATTTATATAAAAGCGTATGCCAGTTCGCCTGGTATATAAATAAGCGAGTAGACATTTTATAAACATTCGTATTGTGTGGTGGTGAGTTATCAACCGGGTAATCTCGAGTATCGCGTCTTCGGGCGGCCTTCGTCAGGGCGGCAGCTGCTCGGGGCGGTGTCAGCCACCACGGCGGCGCAGCAGGCAGGGGCGGCCAACATGGTGCTGCTGGAGCTGGCCACGGACGCCTTCTACGGGGACTGCCCCGCCTACACGGAGCTGGACCTCAGTCCCGCCTACCTCTCAGGTACCGCCACACCGCGGCGAGCGCAAAACGGCGAGGCGGTATTCTTTATCACGGAGACTGCAGAATTCAGTTTAATGCTCTTAACCTTGAGATTTTCAAAAATTCCACAATATGACTGTGTTATGGCACTTTGAAGCCGACGTGCGGTAGGTGAATTTTTAACGAATTTCATTATTCTGCTGCGTTTTTTTCAAAACACATTTTTTCGAAGTGATGAATAAAACATCGTAGGGCCAATTTTTTCCAATTTGACACACACCTTACCAATAACAATCTCAACCATTTTCCATATATTTTTTAAATAAATTGCTCCATTTGTTTGTCATGAATTTTGAGTTGTAAAAAAAACGCAAATGAATAATGAAATTCGTTTAAAATTCACTTACAACACTATCTTAAAATTACTATAACTCGGTTAATTTTGGGAATTTTTGGAGGAGTGACGAGTCTAATTATTCTTACATCATCAATGTATAAGATAGTAGTAGATACAATAAATTGTAAAAAAAGTAGTTTTCGTTCACTACGTTCTAATAGGTCAATTTATCAAATAAATAAATAAAATTTGCGTAGGCTGTCAAATACGAGCAAAATTCTTCACAAAATTGCACGAAACATTTAGAGATATTCCAAGTCTCGTAATCAATACATCAACCGCTAAATAAAATATTACTTTTCTAGCAATCGCAATTCTATTGTCAGATTATTTTCATCATTTTCAGTTAATTTGGATTTTTAAAATAGATCCTCCTCTGGCTAATCGTCTTAGAAGATCATCTTCTGTACTTAAAAAAAACCTCTAAATATTTTACTGGTAACAAAGTGTAAGAAAAAAATTAACATTGCATGGTTATTTATTTGTACTTTAGGCGGATTATTTCCATGCTAAATTGGCTGCAGCCTTATAGTCTTGTAAATCCTTCAGAGTAGATAATTTTAAAGTTAATTCATATTGATCAGTAAAATCTTTTGATCTATCAACGTTACAATGAAGGTATTTAGATTAATTCTATTGTAAAAATTGTCAACGTTATTTAAAAATACCAAAATAATTTGTCTTATACTGTGTCCATCAGAATAGTGCAGTATATCGAATCCTGCACACAGTTTTAATTTTATTTATGTGATAGCCTTACTGGCTTAAACTTAAACTATAAATCATCAATATACAGGGTGTAACAGAGCTAGTCCACAAATCTTTACAGGTGGATTCCTGCCTTGATTATGAGTCGTTATTAATAGTTAAGGAGATATGCGATTATTATCGATATATAGCGATTAAAGGAGATTAAAATTTGCATTTTTTTTTCAATATTTCTGACTTATTTTTGTCAAACGTTGGACAATCACTACAGTAACTTATGTCTAATAGGAAAAATTCATTATCTTTAATACAAGTCCAATAAAATGAGAAAAACCTTCAAATCCCAACTGGAAAATATGCCAATTGGCATTTTTCGTAATCGATATAAGCTACTGTAATGATGCTTCAACGTTTTATAAAAATAAGAATTGTTGAAAAAATAATGCATTGATATTGTGTAACTCCATAACTATTGATATCATTAGGTCATGATTGCTTGAACATTTTAGACTGATAATCAAGGAATCCACCTGTAAAGTATTGTGGACTAGCTCTGTTACACCCTGTAGGTATATGTGTCTAAATATTTTAAAATGGTTCAATATTCTCGCGTCTCTCAAAATAACACTTTTTGATGTATTCATTATAAATAATAATAATAATAGTAATGAATAATTTATACAGTGCCAGTTTCGTAAAAAATTAATCTCAAGGGCGCCGTACACAAACTATGTTTAGTCCTATACTATTTATTTATCTTTATCTCTATTATATACTTAACTTTCGTTTGAATCTCTTCATATAATATACATTCCGAATACCGAGCTATTTGGCCGTTGAATATTCAATGTTTTCATTAAAGTTTTCATGCTCCGTTTCCTTTCGTGGTTAAATAATCATTATGCATCGGTCATAAGCGATTGGAAAATAATTTTAATTAACCGGTCCTTGAAAATATGTCCGAAATAGACATTCTAAAACATTCCTCCACATAAATACTGACTGTAATGTATTTTACCTTGTAAGAAATTTTATTGCAAAACACGTCAACATTTGTAACAAACACTTCATAGAAACTTCCAGAATAAGGGATAAATAATCTAATATCATGTTAACCGTAATCTAATTTCGCTAATAAGTATTATTTATAAACTGCTCATATTTGGGCTTTTATGGTCACAATATTTTTATTTGCTTGTCGCACCTTTATGCAGGGTGTGTCATAGCTAGTAGCAAAAACTTTACAGGTGGATTCCTGTCTTAATAATGAGTCGAAAATGTTCAAGCAACCATGATCTTATATCAATAGTTATGGAGATATGCAATATCAAAGTTTGCATTTTTTTTTCAATGTTTCTGACTTATGATAACAATAGAACACCGGCATATAATACGAGAGGCAGTAAAATGGTAAATAGAAATATACCAACTTACAACACAACTTTTGGCCAAAGAAGCTATATCTATTTTGCAACAAAACTCTACAACATCCTTCCCCCAACCTTCAAAAATATTGAAAAGATTGAAGACTTCAAAAAAAATATAAAAGCATGGCTAAAACAAGTCGATGCAGATAAATTAGAAGGAGTATTGAAAACTACGCAGTAATTAAAAATAGAAAATAAATAAGTATAAACTAGTCCACCTCAGCACAGGAATCCCTAGTGAGGAGGACTAAGAACAATAATATCAATAATATCATTATACATTCATACTATTATATTAAACATGTACAAATTGTATCTAAATAGAACCTAATAAAAAAAAATATATGCAAAAAGTTGAACTTTCATTATATTAACTTATATCGATTATGAAAAACTAATTCGTTTTAATAAAAGTCGAATAAAATGATAAAAAACCTTGCAAAATCTTAAATTAGCTTTTTTTACAAGGTTTTTATTATCAAGGCAGGAATCCACCTGTAATGTTTTTGCTACTAGGTATGAGGCACTCTGTACAAATGAAGATATTCACGAGGGTGCGGTCTACTTGTTCATGTGTTAATGAGTTATGAAGAGTGCATGGAAGAATATAGGGGTGGACTTATATAGGTTGATAGCTGTGGGTGGTTGTGTATGCAGCTTAGATTGCTTGAAATGTTTATTCCATCTCCATATTAAAGGATTGAAAGTAAATATGACAGTACCATATTTATCCGCAATAAACGTGCAATGAGTAAAAAACATCGAAATAAAATATTTATGTGTCAGAATATTATAATATATTTAAATCTAAATAATATGTTATTAATTTTGACATGAATATTACGAGAAAAATCTTTTTATTTCGATTTTTTTTCTCAAAATATATGTTTACATAAGTGTCACTCATATTATATATTTTTTTCAAAATATATTCTCACCGCACGCTCCTGTTATTCACACATAAGGATAAGCAGTGATAGTATAATATTATGTATTGTACGTGTATCTTCACAATCCCATACAGCCACAATCCCATACACCTCACTCCACTTCCCCCTCTAACTCCCACTCCTATCCCTCTATTTAATATATGTTCTCTTTATTGCTTGATTTAACATTTTATGCCGTGGATCTCTATAATTGGTCTACGAATTACCCAATACGTTATGTATTATTATAATAATTTATATACTGTTGAGATTCCCAAAAAAAAAAAAAATTAAAAAAATAAAAAAATCTTCCATCCTTATCCAAAACGACACCAAAGTGTTAAGTATCAAAAACAGTTAAAAAAATGTAGTGTTGATCGGACGATCGATTGAATTTCTTGTGTCGATAGTGCTGTCAGACAGCAGTCAAGTGTCACTAAACTGTCAGTGATGACACAGTGTCGTAGTGTCACAGTCTCACCGGAAGTCCGCTCGTCGGAAGGTAGGTACCCACCCGCTAGGTACTTCCGCCCCCGGCGCGCCTAATGTCCCGTCCGCACGTACCACGCGCCCGGGACCCCGTCGCAAAAGAGGCGCGGTCGTTAATTCTCCGCGTCTTTTGCGCCGCTCGCGCGGTTCGCTCTTGCTGCTCGGGCCCCTCCGAAGGATGAATGAAAATAATAATTTGGTGCGGCGTGTGGATCGGCCTTAACCCGCTGTGCATTTCATTCAATCCTCCTCTCATCATGATTCACAACGGACGCTGCAAGATGAGTTCAGATGATTGAGCCGTTTGATTCGGCATTTGGTTTTCCGTTCGCGTTCAGACGCCTCGAGGACGCGCGGACAACGTGTCGAGTGGCTAAACGCATTTTCAACACACGCGGTATTACACTTCTATGAATCTCATTTAAATATTTGTTATTTACATGACATACCTTTTATCTGTTTCAACATGGCAAACACGTCGATGAATAGTTTGTAACTCAAAAATTCTTTGCACCACGTCTCATCGTGATTTTTACGATGATCGGTAACCAAGTCGACGATAGTCAGTTACCAATAATAGTCACATTCAATCAAAAATCTTACAATCACAGCTAAAATAACGGTTTAATAGCATCCTTCTCCACGCCATTGTGTCTGCTTATTCTTTCACACCTAAAGATCTCTCCACTGGCTAAGTGAATAATCCCTCTCATTCGATGTGCTCACGTTTGAGCATCTTAAGTCTGCTTCTACAGCGCAATCTGCCTATCTCCATTCTTCTCGATCCTGGGCGACTATGTCCTATGTTTGTCCATTGCTTGGTCACAAATTTTTCCAGGTGGTCTCCACCGCTTTGTGTTGTGAAGAGTCTTTCTCCAGTACAGAGTTCCTGACAAATAGAGACATTTGTCCACGATATACGCAACACAAGACACGTTGATATGGTCGAGCATAAAATGATATCACATCACAGCACAGAGGATGTGTCATCACTTTTCTACATCCATTGTTATTCCCTGTCACGTACTTCCGTAGAATTTGATGATTTTATCTCATAATTCCTTTCACATAAGCGTATTCGATTCTTTTTCGTCTTTAGCCCTATCCATTCAACGAACGTTGGCACTGGAAAATTGTCCTGTTAGGAACCTTAACGGTCGACGAGCTTGCATGCGAAGACGTGAAAACATGTACGAGGCGTGAGTTGTGTGTCAGGGCAGAAGAGCGTGGCGCTCCATTCTCTCTGCCTACCCCCGCGGAAAAATTAAGTAAGTGTTAAAAGCAAAAAAAGGCACAATACTCTACTATGTAACAATGTCCATCACTAACGCTGTCCAGACGCTACACTACGATCATATAGTAAAAGTGCGTCATTTTTGACGGGTGTTAAAAATGGCGTATTTTATTAATATTGCTAGATTTATCCTTATTTATTTTATAGTTATTGATCTTTTATGTGGTCCGTTTCCCCGGTTTGTTCCCGGTCACCCGGATAGTTGGTCCGAGGCTAACATCTCAAGAATCAGTAATCAAGCTCGCAGTTGCCGATTATTATTTTGTATTTTTTACGCTACTTTTTAAATTAAAATTATTTGTCGACGCTTCTATCGAAGCATCGCGGCGTGTCCCTTTCCACCCACCTTTGTCGTCACGAATTACAATCGAACTCGTCGCGTGTAGAGGACTTCGGCGTATCCACGGTCGTATTTAGACTATCAAAGACTCCGACGCGTTCAAAACGACAAATATAGAATATGAAGAAGTCTAGTTGGCCGCGTCGTGGCGCGGGCACCGCGACCGTCGAAAGTGGACATTAATATTCCGGCCGCGCGCCTCGCAGCCGTCGGGATTCATTCATTCCCGGGCGGCGCGGCCCTACCTGGGCGAGCACTGCGGCCAGGACCCCATTCACCTGTCGCCCGGACCGGGCTCACGCGGGGCGCGCTCCAGGGCGCGCGTTCCCGCTCTCCGGTAACCGATTTACCGGTAAATACGGCCAATCTACCGTTACCGAAAGATACATTTTCAAGTCCCGGTAATTTCGGTAAATTGTATTATTTTTTACGGCCGGTTCGGGCTTGCTGGCCCGGGGTTCAAAGCCCCATCTCAGGCCGTTTAATTAGGTTTTATAGCCGTGAATTCGAACGAAATTACGGACGTTACGCCAAGTTACGGACTGACGTACAGACAGACAGACGGACAGACAACGAATTTATTATGTTTGATGCATGTGAGGTACAAAAGCAAAGGCAGCAGCAGTATCTAAAAAATTGAATGCAGTCATCGAAGATTACTAATGTATAATATACTGAAATCAAAAAATAAATGTATTTAAACACTTTTTTACGCAGGGTGGCTCGTAGCTAGTAACAAAAACATTTTATTCGGGTGAAATGTCGACAGTTAACGGAGATGTTTCGGGTTTATCTTTTGTAAAATGTTGGTGTATTATGAAAATGATTTATATAAAATATTAAACATTCATTCGCTTTGATACAAACTAATTAACTTACTTATTTCTCTTTCTCATGCACGCTCTACGGTTATTGAAGCTTTTAACAGTGGTTCCTCCTCCTCATCATCCTCCAATATTTGTTGTATCTGTTCATGCTAAGGCTTTCGCGCACGCCCTCTGTTCCTGCTGCCGCCAACATTCCCCTTATTTATTTTTATTACCATCCATTCTCGCTCATCCGTTCCGCATGGCCGAACCGTCTCAGCGATCTTATCTTTATTCTATCTACCACTATTATTCTAGCTTCAGCCAACATTATATTCACTTCTAATTTATTCATTCCTTACTCTACCGACCAAAGATTTTTTATACATGCCCTGGTGATCGCATTCAGTCTGTTTTCTTTACCTTTTTTGTCAAATTCAGGCTTCACTTCCATACATTAGAGTTGGTACCAGAATTCCTTTATGTACCGCTAGTATTGCGTATATATTAACTTTATTAAGTAGATGGATAAATAAGTATGCAATAACGCATCAATATTTATTCTAATTAATAGCTTTTGATTAGCCGATTTCTTTTAGATAACGTGCATAATATTTGTGTAAAATAATTATGATATGTAACAATTCGTTTTTTTTAAATCATTTTTTTTCATAATATGATGCCATAATATTCACTTTTTAGAACCTTTGTAATTACCGATAAACCGGTATTAAATTCAGAATTTTAACAATTTACCGTTTTCCGGTATTTTTGCATGCCCTAGCATACAGTGCGCATCTAACTAACTTCAGATTACAAGCAAACAGTGGTATGAGTACCATTGACCCTTTGACTAAACAGGGATTATTTTTTGATCGTGTTTTTAAAAAGTTTTTTTTTCTATTCCTTATAAATACTCAAATAAAATAACTACAACCTCGCAAGAAATTGATATATTTTTTGCAAAGTTTTTATTATTTTATTTGACTTGTATTAAATCGAATGAATTTTTGATTTTCGGTATGACTTACTTCAAAGATAGTTCAACGTTTTGCAGAAGATACGATAATATTACAGAAAAAAATGCACACTTTGATGTCGCATATATGTAACTATTGATATCGATTTTGTTGCTTGATTAACAACAAATTATATTTAATTAACAACAAATAATGTTGAGTGCAATATAAGTAAATGGCGTTACATATAATAATTTGATATTTATTCATATAATTAATTATAATAAATTATTACGAAATATTTGTTCAATATATTATTCCGAATCAGAAAACTCATTCTGGTAAGAACAACATTATGAAGAAAGACTTAAAATTACAAATAACAAGGTTTAATCAGAAAGTACAAAAAATAGCTTTCAGGAAGGGAAAATTGTATTCTGATACTGATTATGTATACAGGTATTTTAATGAAGGAAAACATGAATTGAGGAAATATTTTTTAAGAGCATTGCTAGTATTTATATATAGTTTTTTTTTGTTCATTACAGGAGACTTTAGTTCACTAGGTAATGCGTTGTATTGCGTATATATTATAAGAATGCGATGCAGGAAGTTTATTATATATTATGATATACTTATTGCGGTAGTCGCAAATTACTTTGTGTGTCTGCCGCTAGAAGACGCCAGAATTACATATTTTAATTTATTTATATATATTTTTTTAATATTTTAAAATTTTTAATATTATTTTAAAATATTTATATCAAATGTGTTCAAAATTAAATCCACTTTTTGTAATTGTGTTGTAACACAATTACATAATTTTGATTGCTTAAAATGGATACTACATGTTAACCAATTAATAAAATGAAACCTACAGATAAAGGTCGATATATTGACGGAAAGGTACGAGGCTGATGTGGCGTAATGGTAATCCACCTTCCCGGATAGATGGATGATCCGGGTTCGAGTTCAAATATTTATTCGTTGATGTGATTGTCTGATTGTCTTTGTAATTGATAAATAAATTTGATTTTAAAATTCACAGAACTTTGTTCTGAAACTGCAACATCACAATAAGAATGTGTTCTTTAATATAATGTAAGCTAAACTCTGCTATGAAAATAGGACTTGCTATCTTGTCTGGTAAAGGCTATATATTATTAAGATCTTCCGGCCAGAGCTACCCTCGAAATCCTACTATTCTTGTGCGCTACCCGGATGGAAAAAAAACTCGAACGTGCGGAAGGCGGCGGGTTTCGTCAGTAAAAGTTGGAACCGGTGCATTAAGATCTTTTGAAAAGATTTAATGCGTGCAACTTTCTCCGATGCGGTACTTCGCCGAATGCAAAATCAAAAGTTGCTGTTCTCGCAGGCGATTTTTTTTTCATTTTCGTTTTGCGCTTTTTTGCAATGATCCTGCAATTGAAGAGATGAAACTTATCATTTCTGTTACGTATTGGGCTTAATGGCAATACTTTTGTTATAAATAAAACTGCAAAATTTCTTCATCATTCTGTAGATCAGCGGGGTGCATTCAGTACTTGCTAGGAAATAAGCTGTACTTAACTAAAATTTCTACAAAATAAGTCGCTATAAAATATATCTATAGTAATATTTCTATCACAAGTATATACATAAATAAAATGATTTCATTTTTTGTTTGTCTGTAACGTCCGTAACTTGCTTTTATCAAAACAGTAATTTCTAAACCATAATTTACCTTCTGTGGACAAGAGCTTTTAAAAACATCTTGAGTCAACATGCTATTTCCCCTAGCCTATCCCGCCTGAGTACCTACCTACACCCGTATCACGTAAAACCAAAATGCGTCTATCAAGAACGGAAGTAGACTGAATGCGGTCACTTAGGTGCACGTGTGGTAAATCTTTGTACGATAGAGTAGAGACTTAACGAATTACAAGTGAATTCAATGCTGGTTGTAGCGTAGTAAATAGAATAAAGGGTTAAAACAAAACACAAATCGCTTTATTTTCACCACTTTATTAGACATAAAATCTACGCGTTTCGAGAACAATGTTCTCTTCTTCAGGAGAGTACGTACACAAACAATCATGAAGAAGAGAACATTGTCCTCGAAACATGTAGATTTTATGTCTGATAAAGTGGTGAAAACAAAGTAATTTGTGTTTTATTTTAATAATAATGTCACCACAAAGTTCAAACCTTCATTTAGAAGAAAAAAATACTTGCAAATAAAAGTTTTACTTACACTTTTTTGCACCTGCATCATCTGTCATCTGCCAAAATCCCCCTAACTCAAATGTCATAATATCCAAACCTACCTACTACAGTCAAGTGTACATCTGCAGAAAATATTTCAGTTTTGCTACCAAGTAACCTAAGTCTGGCGGTCGCTGGCTCCTACTACATATATTGTAATCCTTGCTCGATTTCGTCCACCCGTAGCCGGTTCCTCATTACTGGCGCTCGCCGGAATGAATTACGGCCTGTTATCATTACCGATTCACGTTGGTATTGTTTCCAGCACTGTACCGGTACAGTGACACGAGACGCAGCCGAGGAGGCCGCACGCACACACACGCGCGCGCAGCACGCACACCGGCGCGCCCGGGCAGGTGCTCGGCGCCACCTGCCGCACTGTTTGTCCGCCAGTTTGCCGTTCCAAATTCAAATTTGCTCGTCTACGGCGAAACTGTTTTTTTTTTAAACTTTGAACCTATGCTGATGAATTTCTTACGGAGTAGGCACTCCACATGTTTGGCATTTGTCACCGTGGGGGTTGCATTCTAGGGTATTGAGAAATCTCAAAATCACAAACTGTGAGTCAATCACTGACACCTGTAGATCACATTCGCTCACAGTGATTCTGAAAATAGCATATTCGCGATTCTTATCTCAAACTAACGTACATGATGATTTAAGAATTTAATTTTAGATTGATTTTCTATTAAAAAATAAGACAATAATGTGATTCCAAACCCAAACCCCTCACCACGCATAAGAAATTTTGATTCTTTTTGGTGCTGTATAACATATACAATAATTTATATATACACTTTAAGTTATCATTGTTGTAAAAAAATCATATGTATTTATTTATTAAATAAAAAAAGAAGGCAACATAAAAGTGAAGTTTTAACATTTCCAGGGAGAAGGGGCGAATATATTTTTAATTACTTATTTATGTTAGGGCGTAGGTATGAGAATTAAATAAATTAAGGGTGTCCTACAATAATGCAGTGCCTAATATCCAAAGTAGTCCATTTCGTCCTTTTGAGTGCTAATAGGCCAACTCATCACTGATCAGAATATCATAATACGACCGCGTAAAAATTTCGTTATTTTTAGTGATATTTTTTATAAAATTCGTGAAAATCAACATCATAGATCAGTTTTTCGAGTGCCACAGTTACACAATTCTATTTTCTAAATTCATAAGCTTTTTAGCTAAAATGTACCAGGCCAATCTGACAGGTTATTTAAAAAAATCTCATTTAGTGTAGTTTTGTTTGACTGTTTTACGGCAAAAGAAGCTCATTTTAAAATTATATCAATAAATAGGCATGTGATTGGAGACACTTATTAATTTAAAGTGACAGATATTTATTTTTGACCTAATAATGATGATGATGATATAATTTAATATCAATTACACTCTAGTATGAGGACATAACTGGAGGACAAACGTCCTGACAGCATTCTGACATAGGTACTTAAACTCGTAAAAACATTATTAATCTTACCCCCTGACATTCTTGACTTGTACACTTTCCTTCCACTGTGGTCACTGTGAATGCTTGATTAAGTGGACCACTTGTAAAGTTTTGCAATCGGTCGCTGTAGAGATACATGACGACTTAAAATGTTGAACCGGTCACTGCCTTATGACGCAGTGGACATTTGAAAGTCTGAAGAATTGGTAACTACAGCTCCACTGGTCTCTGTATATAGATAAGTAACGAAGCTACAGATAGACAACTGTCAAGTGTAATTAAGAGTTATTTATATCGGGAGATGTTTACTGTCATATATTTTTCTACAAATGCTCTTCCAGGTAACAAAAGTTAGCGAGCATGTTTACGACTAGTATTTTATTTTCAACAACTCCAAATAGTTGGACTGACTTCCCAACATCCATCTGAAGAAATAAAAGCTCGAACAGAGGTAGCAAGAAGTTAGTATCTCAGAATGAGACCGTTATTTTCCAACCTTGACCTAAACTTGCAACTTTGAACGCGTATGGTTCGATATTATATTTTCGCCATTCTCCTAAGTGGGTCGGAGCTTGACACTAAACCAAGAACTAATCCGCAAAGTCGACGCTTTTGAGATGAGGCTCTATAGACGCGTATTGAAAGTTTCCTCGGTGGATAAAGTGACGAATTTTTTAGTCCTCCAACGTATGGAAAAACACCAAGAAGTGCTGCCCACTATCAATATAAGAAAGCTTGAGTATCTCGGACATATTTTGAGAGGACCAAAATAAAGTCTGAACCAACTCATCATCCAGGGGGAAATGAGTGGTAAAAGAAGACAGCGTGACTCGACTGATTTGTTCCGTACGGCGGTGAATAGAGTCGTGATCGTCAATATTATCGCACACCTCCGATAGGAGATGGCACTATAAGGAGATACTGTCCTAACCGTTTCTTCGTTTTTTTTAGCTAGGATTTCTTTCGTTGTACAGGAGTTCTTGTGCTAACAATTTTGCCTTAAATGGCGAGATGTGTAATGTCTTTCGTCACCTAGGAGCTCTCCTGCTAGCAATTTTGTCTTGAATGACGATATGCAGAATCTGAAATCCTCCAAATGTCAAGTATCATGACACGGCCAAAATGTTGCTGATTTAAATTTTTATTGTTTTGAAGATTTTTTCCGTTCGCAGTAGATTCATTCATTGATAACTGCATGTCTAATCACTTATGCTCACATTCTTATATTGGATAAGTTTAATTATGTATTACCATCAACGCTCTTGTGAAATTTTACCTTTTTATTTGGTCATCCAACAGGAAGACATAAATTCATATATAATATTAATGATATCACATTCACTCCTAAATAATATGACGTTATATTTTGTTAAATATCTTCGTTAAAAACTCAAATTAAATTCTTAATAAAACTTAACGTCACGTTTGATGGCTATGGCACGATGCATATCTACATATTTTTTATAAATTAATTTACAGTATGGAAATTAAATAAGTATTCACGCCTTACCTCACTAGAAACACACTATCATATTTTCGAGATGGATTTAGATTTTGAAAACCTAAATCGCATCGGCATTTCTTTTCAACGTTATGATTTCGGGTCGATTGTAGTTTTTGCGGTTGCGAGAGTGAGAAGACAGTTTAATAGTGGGTGACATGTGGCGGGTCTGCAGGGCTCCATGTGTTCTGCGGGGCGCACCATGTGGTCTGCGAGGACCTTCGTAGGAGCCGATGGGCTCAACAACCATCGTGTGTTTCTGAATCTATTCGGTTTTCTTCATTGATAAAAGTTATATTATATAAAGGGTGTAACGTAGCTAGTCCACAATACTTTACAGGTATATTCTTACCTAAATTATGCGAGTAATTATATCGACGGCCCCATCGTAAACTCAGACATCTACCAATAATGAATAATTTTTTACTTTTTTGTACCAATTCATATACAATACAATACTCTTCTCAACAATACAAAATTAAAAAAAAAATTCGCCTTATTCATAAAAAAAAAGAAGTCAAAACGGACAAATACACTCATTCTGTAGGTATACAGATAGGGTACAGCCAAACTTCAAAAAGCTCTTCTGTAAAATTGCTTTTTTGCATTCTGCATTGTAAAATTGCACTCTATCGAATTTATTTTACACGTACGTGTCTAAGAAACTGCATTCAGTCTACTTTCGCTCTTTGGAAACATGGAACATGTGCGAAATATCCATCGGCCTTTTTCGATTTAGAGTAACTAATTAACCATTAATTAACATTTTATATATCCTAATTTTGTTGTGACACCTCAAATTTGAAATAATTACAAACATTGCTTATTTGTTTATTCAATTTTTTTTTGATAGTGCGCCCCTGACTCGGAGGTCCGTGGACCTTTGGATTTCGGATTCTCTCCTGATAAATGAGCCTCGACATCTGGCGGCAAAGGCGCTCATTAATTATCTTAAATAACAATGTGTACAGCCGCGTTTCGATATTCAATCTACAGCCTAACACGTCGGCACACTCTGGACTCCACTCGACGCCTCAGCCCGTGTGGGACATGCGAGCTTCATTTTGTAATTCGATCCAAAGCTTAAATTATTACTGCGATTGACAAGCATGGTGGAATTATTTTGAATGTCTTATTCAATTCTCTATATCAGTGTGCATTATTTGTTTCATCATCTTCTTCTTTTAGTGCTCTACCCGTTCAACGGACGTTGGCTCTTAGGACTTTGTTAACTGTGGCCCGGAACAGCTCTACAGTAAGACTTAGGGTTGCCAACTTTTATTAGAAGAAATAGTCTGAAATAGAGTATATCTGATTTCAAAGGAGGTAAATGAAGAGTACCTACGGATTTATAAAAAAAGTGTCATTTATTTAAAATTTTTGAAAAGGTATTTTTTGCTACTTTTTGCAGCATACCTATAACAATTTTTCATTGTTTTTAAAAGAATTGTACGACTCCAAACATTCTATCTCTAAGTTCACTTTTTCTTGCGACAAAATAAACATAACCTCAAAACAACTTGTGACATTGACATCACAGATTGACATTAGTGGCTGCGTTCAGAAACGTGCCAGTGTGGCTTGGAGAGTAGGGATTCCCAACTTGGGAATACCAACAAATTGAAGGTAAACAGTTGACTTTTTTGGTTACGACAATAGGTATGCATCATATATGCGTGACTGGCACTAGTATAGTAAACGTTGTGTAAAAAATAGTATTTTAGCGTCCTCTATTAGTGTTATAGATTATAGAGTACGCCTACATGATATAGAGTACAATAGGTACTCTATTTTAGAGTACGGTTGGCAACCCTAAGTTGCCAAACTGGCCAAACCAGTCTCAGATTTTTGATATTCCCCTTCTTCCAGGGCCCCGACTTAGGCAATCTGTCCTGCATTATGAGATGCAAGATCTCGTACTTCTCTGGATGTCTCATCACATGTCCGAGATGTTGAAGTTTTCGGATTTTAATTGTTTTAATATTTTATTTTTCTTTATTCGTCCGATCCATGACATCTTCGTAACCTGTCCATCCAGCTTATTTTGGGTACCTATTCTTCTGTAGATCCCATCTCCAATGCCTCATGTCACCTTATCAATTCTTCGGTAAGCATTCGAGCTTCCGTTCCATAAAATAATATCTACCGAAAACACGGAGCATCTCACCATTCGCACTCGTGATCCTGACTGCAGAACAACTTTTTCATGCAGATAAAGGTTGCACGAGCGGGCTCAACCGAATGATCCCATCTTTAATTTAAATTGCAGCCCAATTATAATACTTTGCTTCCTAAATCTAATCTAAACCAGCACTTCCCAAAATTATTAAAACCTTGCAGAAATTAGATTTTTTTTAAAGATTTTTGTCATTTTATTTGACTTGTATTAAAGCGAATGAATTTTTCATATTTCATCTTACATAAGTTTTTTTCTGTAGCGATTCTCAAAGAAGAAGTAAGAAATAAGTAGGTACTTATTGAAAAAAAAATTCAAACTTTAATGTATCTCCGACTTTAACTATCCACATTTCACCCAAAGTGCAAATAATATTTATATACTTGGTTTTTACTTTATATTATATTTATCTTTATATATTTGTATCTGTATTTTAAGTATTTTCTTTTCTCTTTATGTCATTATTATGGTTACATGTTATAATTTTTTTCTTTAAACTATATTTTCTGTTAATGTACACTTTACCAATCTGTTGTAAAAGCCCTATAGCGCGTTAATAAATAAATAAATAAATATTTTCTGTTCAAAATTGAATAAAGAAGACGCCTCCGAAGTTTTTGCCACTAGCTAAGTGACACCCTGCATATATTTACTGTTAATTTGAAAAACTGCAATGCAGTTTGTATGCAAAAATACACTACAGTGGGTAGATATAAGTTGTATATTAAGAATACATTAGGTGGGTAACTACTTCATTTTTTTTTAAATACACTTCAATATTAAACAGTAAATTAAAGTTACCACCAGATTTCACAGTTCATTGTAATATATTTTTAATAGTTTTACTTTTTTTTGTCCTGCATTTTTTAGTGTGTCAGGTAATTTATTGAATAGTTTTGCAATTACGTTCGGTTTGATTCGGTCTAAGTCAAAATTTCTAATACTTTCCGCGAAATACAAAAATTCCCGTAATTTTTGATTAAATCGGACGAGATGTCAGGACAAGGTGTGGCATTCGATTCTTCTATGTCCCCCAAAAAAATTCTAGAGTAGATTTTCATTTTAGCCGATATCCGCCAACCTGTCTTCAAGTTCGAGTTAATCGAGCAGTTCTTAACGAACTGAATATTATAATCAGACATCATTATCTCCATCAATTAATATAAACACACGTATGTGGGTAATGTAATGACACACACGAGCTTGTGTTTACTTTTGACATGTAATAAATTACCGCCATTATCCGTCCATATAGTCCCGATAGAGTCCGCTAATGCGGCGATGACAGCTCCCGCCAATATCGAGCGCGGCGATCATTTTATGATTTCAATCCGGTCGGCAGAGCGCGCCGTCGGTGGGCGGCGAGCGGGACGGCCGCCCATTGGCCGGCCGCGCCCCGCCCCGCGCCGCGCCGGCCAATGGGACGCGGGCCCGGGAGGGAGCGACCTCTCTTTGTTCTCTCGTGCGCGGTTTGAAATAACAAAATCTGGAGGACGCGGGAAAGCGAATTTTCCGAACGAATCTTGTGAACGATTTTGGAAGCGTTCCAGTTCTTGAGAAATGTCTCTGGCCGGAAGTGCGGATTGGTTCGGAATAATATTATGTTCGGGATCACATTATCAGCCGGGAATAATGTCCTCTCGTCCATCTGACATATTTCATTCATTTTCTTACTAAAGTCGCTATCGAATTTCTGTATTTTGATCCTGAAGTTTTTAAGAAATGTATAATTATGAGTTTCAAATCGAATTACATACCCACTGTTTGTTAATTATTAGTTAAATATTCCCCACTATTTTCAAGATAGCAGCATCATTTTGAAATACTAAGACAAAATTGACGGGACGTAATTATTTATATACGCGTAACTTTTTCATGAGAAATGTCAAGACACCTATCAAATGTCATCACGTCAGAATTGACCAAGTGTATAATGTTATATAATAGCTGTCAAGATTATTGTTAAGACACTGTTAACCAATTTTAACTAATGGTTCATTAGTTAAAAATATATGATTTACCGTGCCATAATATTAGTATAAAATAGGTAGGTAGGTATGTATTCTCCCTCACCACACACAAGAATCATAATTATTTTTGTTGAGGTATAAGATATAAAAAAAAATTGAATTGTAAACATTTTCTAGGTAGGTACTTATCATTGTAATAAAATATTATATATATCGCATCCCCGCTCAAATAGTGTCACAACTTAAAAAAATACATTACGTTACGTGACACTGTTTATGTCTGTTTATAATTTTGGTTAATATTACAATGATACTAGTGCCCTCTAGGGACAAACAATCGAACTACATGCACATGCCACTCTCTGAGACAAGATTTTGAAGTAGGTACCTAACTATTGTGAAACTGATGGTGCAATTTTTTAATTTTGGTGATTTTTTATTTTTTTGAGTTGTGACACTATATTAGGGGGGGGTGCGAATATTATCAATTAAATAATTTTTTTTAAATGTACAGGTATTAACTTACCTAAGTAGTGCCTACTCATCAATTATTTAAAACAAGCTGTAACATTGTACATGTCGATTCCTAATGAATAAGTAGGTAGATGAAAAGTTTGACCAAAAAAGACCTGTTAAGCGGTATAGATTTGTATAAAAAATGTATTGTGGGCTGAGAGAGGGTGGGGTAAAAAAGAAAACTTTTTTTTTTTAAGTTACTGACGTTACTTGAAGTCACAGACAGACAACGATATTATTACTATTGGGATAGTAACACATTTTAGGATATTTTCTTATTTTTTGAGATGATGATTTTTTTTATAAGTTACTGCAATGGTAGTTCAACTTTTTTCAAAAAATACCTCAAAAATGTTGAAAAAATTGCAATCTTTGATATTGCATATCTCCATAACTATTGATATTAGGTCATGGTTGTTCGAACGTTTTCGACTCATTATCAAGGGAGAAATTCACTTGTGAAGTTTTTGCTACTAGCTATGAGACACCCTGTATAGATGTAGGTATCATTATTTTACATGATCTTGTCTCGTAGTTTTCTTATACTAACACGAGTGAGTCACAAATCGCGCCACGTCTTTTCAATTAAAAATATCGCCTATCATCCATTAAGAGATTTTTTTTAAAAAAGCATTATATTTGAAGCCTTTTGTTGGTGTTAAGATAGAGACAAAGGGAGGAAGTGTCCTATTGTGTCGGACTTGAATCGAACCGGAGATCAGGATGTCTATAGACCCATTGTGCCGCGAAGTCATTTTCACACTTAAAACGTCGATTTATCGGAGAAAACACGACATCTTGCGAAGGCGGGACGAATTAATAAAAAACATCGGTGCTATCTGTTTATTTCTGCTTTCTTTATTTTTTTACTAGCGGGGTGCGTCCATCGTCCATGTGAGGTAAATTCATATCACACGTGAACAACGTAAAAATAAATATTTTACAAAGATGTTCTTAAAAATGCCGTAAGGTTCAGCAAAGTTAATAAACATAATGTACCTACCTACAGGGTGGGTTTTTTTTAGAGATACCTATAGAACATCAAAATGAAATAAAATACATAAAAATCGTAATTATGACCATGGTATTGGCTTTACTGGATAGTAAAGATAATTTTATTTATGCCAATAGTGTTTAAACATGATCATGATTTCGAAATAGAATTGAAACGGCGAACCAAACTGAGCACAAATCAGCTGTCAGCTGTCGCTGGGAGAAGTGTTGCCAATTCGAATAATAAACCTCTACAAAAACGTGTACCTATATTTATTTAATCACTAATGGTATAAAATTATCTATCCAAAAAAGCCAATACCATGACATTTACCACTTTTTTATGTGTTTTATTTTTTTTAAAGTCCTATACAGAAAGTCCTATCCTATATCCTCTAGAAAAGCACCCCTTATTTGAAATTTACATTTAAATACTTCCGTCAACATACATTGGCTTCATCACTAATGTTTTTAGTGATAAAAATAATGCTAAACTATGTATTTTAATCAATTCCTATCAAATTTGTTACTTCAAAATTTTCAATATTTCAAAAACAAAGACAATGTTTAACAAAAATCTTCAATGTGTAAACAAACATATTACGTTCTCAGCGTATTTCGTTCATCGTGTACTTGCAACCTTATTACTAAACCCCAGATTGTATGTATCTGTGTATGTATCTTAATGTATCACTTTTTCGATATTCTTACAAAATTCTTAACCATTATGTGAAACATTAAATACAAGTAAAATTATGTTTGAAAAAAATCTTACATAATTCGTGTCACAGCTGTGGAGTATGCCGTGAAAAATAATTATAAAACGACTGAAACACTTAAGAATCGCCAAATGCTCCAACCGCGAAAAACTTGTTAATAATTGTCACGACCCACCACTGACACAGTAAAACAATAGAATTGATTAGCGGCCAATGGAGTGAGACAGGAAGGCACGTGCCGTCTCTGTCCGCTCGGCCGACCGCGGAAGGGCCGTCTATTCAAATAATCCATTCGATTCATTCATTTCTTTTATCCATTTCTTGACATTATGGGTATACGCAAGTACCTTCGATTATATAATCAACAAAAAAAGCTATCTTCGAATGCGATAATCTTTGCCGCCATCTACTGGCACACACCTGAATTAAGCTGGTTGCAATTATTATCAGGTTTTATTAGTTACTCCACAGATGGTGTGTTGTGGTTAGGACACGCAAATTTACCAATGAATCGGTAAAACCGTTTAATTTAGTTTATTACCGGTAAACCGGTAATTAAGATCTTATTTATAGATGTATTTAATATATTTTAATTAATATTCACGCTCATAATAAATTTATTTTTTTGTTAAAAATGAATACGAAGTATTGATTACTTTTAAAGGAATACATATTACAATAAAATAAAATATAGATATTTTCTAAAAATAATTTACCTACGTAATATATATAATAATTTACGTACCTATACCTACCTAGTGCAACTGGACTTCACGAATCTACAGAAGACACTCAAAAGTATTCATCGGAAGATAAAATAGTCACCGAGGATTGAATAATAATAAAAAAAAGAAAGTAACTGAACTTTGCGATGGTTAGTCTAGGATCCCCAACGCACGTTACGCCGGAAAAAATTCCACAAAACTATTAACTAACAACAAAACCCTATAAAATCAGTGCAGCCATATTAACTGTTGTTTTTTTTTTGCAGGCGGTTATACCCCCGGTGGCCAGCAGGGCGGGGGCTCCACCCCGCCGCCCTTCCTGCAGCCCTACGGCCCCCCTCCTCCCCCAGCCGCCTACCTCCCCCCCCACCACCCGCAGCATCACCACCAGCAGCAACACCAGCACGACCCCCACCAGGTAACCACCACTAAACATCTTACCGGTACTCATTAATACTAATAAGTTGTGTTGCTTCCGAGCACAATGAAATGCAGTAGTCCCTCGATTATCCTGGATCGCACGGGGCTTTAAAACCTTCCGAATATTGAAAAATTGTAAATATTTTATACCACAACATTAAACTACCGTAAATAATGATAATTTATAACAGAAAATACAACTGACGAAAACGTCATTTACGGGAATTTCCAGATTTGCTAAAAGAAAACCATGGACTTATAAGGCCGTTATCCAATAGAAAAAATTTATATAAACGTTTTTATAACTTATGTTTAAGTCATAGCGGAGATTTTTTAATGAATATACTTATATCATCATTCTAAAACACGTAAACATGCTTTCAAAACTAGATAACTAAAAAAATGTTGTTTTGAGATAATCGCAATTAAGGTTTTCATGATTATTAAATATCTTCTCCTCACTAATTAATACTTAATGCTTATTTTTTCTAATATAACTTATTAATAACATTATAGTGAACCCCTGAGAAAAAATTAGTGACATGTAAAAGTAAAAAAAAAACGATATCACCACATTTAATTCATCATTTAATCTTCATTAATTTTTCTTCTTGTCTGTTGTTTAAATGATTAATAGCTTGCTTAAAATAGCATGTTATATTAATAATAAATATATCATAATAAATTATATTATTTTAACGTTGAATAGCTTACTATTTGAAGATGTTAAAGATTAAGGTATTTGAATCGTAGTCATAGTCCTTTTAACACAAAATAACGACGTTATTTATAACATGCGATAAATTACAGCACATTACGAAATATTTTTTGACATTCTGAAAACCTTTCGAAAAGTTGCTTCACCCCAGTGGTAGTCAAAATATTACCGAGACAGACCGCAGCCAATGCGACTCCGATTATTTCTGGATGCAAGTTGGCTAAACTGATTTGCAACGGTCGCGCTAGAGCGAACCGTAAATCGCGTCATCCATGATGAGCATCAGAATATAAGAGTATAGAGATGATGTAATGTATTCCTTTATTTTTGATCCATTTTTTTTTGCATCGTTGCATTCTTCTGTCATCGCCCAATTCAAACATTTTGTCATTTAGCTTCTGCAATCCTGAAGCGGTTTCTGCATCTTAGTAAAAGCAGGTCGGTCTACGTCGTTGTCCTTTCATGATATTTGGTCCGCCGATTACATAGTGTAGTGGTTCCCAAAGTTGACGGGGCCGGGACCCACCAAATTTTTTTTTATATTTTCGGGACCCACCTCCTGCCTCACATTTTCCCAATTCATATTGTAACCATACGAAAGACTGTTCAATTAAGAAAAAAAGAAAAACTCAAATAAAAATTTTAATTTCGAAAAATGTTAATATGTGACATTTTAATGGGAAGGATGAATTTTTTGCCTTTTTTTGTCATAACAGCATTAGCATTGACTTCAATTTTAGTCACTTTTAATCGAGTGAATTCGATACGTCCAATTTTTTTCTGTATTTAGTCTTAATAGAAACCATGGCAGAAAATCCCACTTCACACGAGGTAGTGAAGGAGAGGAAGACTTTCATCGCTTCGTCAAACAAGCAGGGATAAGCAACTGAAAGCCAGAATTTTGCTTGCGATTAAAAGTATTTTTCAGCGATGTATCTTCTGATAAATCAATAAGCTCTCTTCACTTACTTTTGTTGAAATTTCAGTCGGTATGTTGTCTTGAAATGGATTTTAAACCCAGTTCATCCTGTTGAACTTTTTCATCTCTTCTTCGAAGTTGGCGTTAAAGTTATTTTTCAACTCTGTTAAATGAGTGAAAAGTGCAGACACTACATTGATATCTGAATGCACTTCGTTATCTATAATAAACCCGGATGAGACGTGTTGTGACTGCGACCCATGGGTCGCGACCCATAGTTTGGAAAACACTGGCATTGTGTCCTTTTCCATTAATATCCGACCGGTGAGCGCGGTGTGAGTGAAGGATCTAAAGGTTCGTGGTCTCCCCAGGACTACCAGCAGCTGGAGGGGCTGCACCAGGGCCAGCAGCAGCAGCAGCACGGCTCGCAGCAGCAGCAGCAGCAGCACGGCGCGCAGCAGCACGGCCAGCACGGCGCGCCCTACGCGGACAGCTCCCCGGAGTTCTACGCCACCTCCCCCCAGGGGCTGGAGCACAAGTACCAGCCGGGCCACTACGTCAAGCCCTACCCCAGAGGTGAGCCTCCGCTTTATTTATGTTATGCAAACATACTCGATTTCGCGATAATTTTATTTTTTGTGAAAGTTAAATTTTAATTGGAATTTTATGACAAGCCGAAGCAAATTATATAGAATTTCAACAGTCAAAGATTTTATATTGATTTCGCAATATTTTTTGTTGTTGTGACTAATTAATTTATAACTAATAACTAATTAATGCAGAGCTGAAATTCGAATGCATGTAATAAAGTGTCGGTCAATGTTACTAAATGTCGGTTAATATCAATTTATGACATTTTGTACCGACGCCTATTGTCAAAGTAGAATCTGTCGAATAAAATTAATAAAAATTTGAAATCGGAACATTTTTTCATACTAGTATTGGTGAATCTCGAAGCTACGTGGGCGTTTAATGTTCAATAATAATGAGAAATTATAAATTTTAATAGAAATAATGACCAAATCATGCCGAAAGTGATTTAATAATGTATATAATAGTCATCCATTTTACGTACTCTAGCTAGTCGATCGACGATAGTCTAGGGAATTTGGTGAAAAATCAATTACATACAAGATTCCACCACAACAAATAACAAACAGACAAAGAGAGTTAACTAAAAGCATGTAAAAAACGACATAAGCCATTTTAAAAGTCACTCTGTAATATTACCTCGTAACCACAACATTAACCATACATATTCACATTTATCGAAATACAAAAAATATGTTTTCACATCCTCGGACATTTAACTGCCGCCCAGGCGATTGGATATTCATTTAGTTTCGACTTTTTAACCGGAAACACATAAACCATAATGTTCTCTATAAATATTTCAGCGAAGGGTTGGATCGCCTCCGTTTCCGCCTGTCCCGAGCCGTTAAATAATAATACAACACACGCATCCATTTTTATTCCGTGTCATAATGATCGTCCGGACACTGAATCTGTCCGGGCGCAGGGCACAGGGCCACTAGGCGACCGATGAATATTCAACGCCGCATAACATATTCACGATGGCTACCCTTTGTATGCTAACTAAATCAATTGATTTTATTGAGTTTAGAATCGCAACAGTTAGGGCCGAATTAGAAGACATACATACTTTAAAAAATATTTTTTTAAATCGATAAGTTATTATTATCTCGCGTTATTATTCTATTTTTTAAATTCTTATTATTATTTTTTTATTCTATATTCTTATTATTATATTTAAATTAAATTTTTAAATTCAGTGGAAAATTTTTAAGATTGTTTTGCTGTTAACTTTTCCCAAAACAAAATAAATAAATAAACACACAAATACACACACTCACACAAACTCACTATTGGACATGTTTTTTCTTATTTTTTATCGATTGTATATATGTGTTTTCTTGTAATTGGCCCAAAACTCTGTACATCAATTATTGTTTTTTTCAAGATTGATTAATTATATGGCTGTAAGAAAACCAATAAATGAAAATAAAATAAAAAAAAATAAAAAAAAATAAAATTGTTTGTTCACCGAAAAGAAAACATTTTAACTCCTTGTATAGGTCTTTGCATTTAAGAAAAACAATCGAATTAGTATGTGCAAGCCGTGCGTACGACGCACATTGTTTCGTCGTGTTGGTGTTTACGGGTATAAACACCAACACAACGAAACAATGTGCCTCGTAGGCACGGCTTACACATACTAATTCGATTGTACCTATTTCTTAAATGGAAAGAGGTAAAAGAGGAACTTTTTGAGTTCTACAATATTTAAATATTTCTTACCGTGAAGGCGGCGTTCGTGAAAAAATGCGCATCGCTCGATCATTTTTCGTCGTCTTTAGTTGTAAAATAGGTCACCACGAAAAATTCTTTTATTTTAACGGGACAGTGTATAGCCTATATCTACGCTGAAAGTCCATTCTAAATATTGGTGAAAGAATTTTTGAAATCGGATGAGTAGTTTCGGAGATTACCTACCTCCTACATACAAACTTACAAACTTCACCTGTTTATTTATTAGTATCTATAGATTTACAACTTCTTGCTAACGTTCTATGTTTCATACTAAGTTTTTCGGCGGGTCTGCAATAAAAACCGTCCGGTCTTGACTCAAAGATTTCCATTCACACAGAAGGAGTGTCTAAAGTACTCACTATTGTCTACTTGACTTTCCATTTTGAAGGCCCGTAAATAAATAAAATAATTGTATCGCAAAAGCGAACACAATATCTTATATCTTAATATCGTATTATAAACTTTACCAATTTGTTTTATTTTTGTTGTTGACACTAGATACTTTGGTTAACGTTATAAAATAAAAAAAGAAACATTGTTATGCACCACTTGATTTTTACTAATTTTCTCGCCTCTCATAATATGCCCAAATAGCTAAAATTTTCTCTTGGCAGAAACTATTTTAAAACATATTTTGAAATGTCCACCCGGGAGATTTTCAAAATCCTCATAACATATCAAGAATCTCTACCTATTTGTAGCGATTTGGATTAGTGTTCATGTTTCTGAACATACTGAGAATCATCGTAAAATGCTCATTCTAGGTCTAAATTGAGGTCTCTATTACAGAGAAAACCTCGCATTTTGAGAAAACAGTTAGCGCCATTTCTGTTCTAACTTTGATCTCTTGTGAGTGATGCCATTGATCATTCAGCCAGTTTCTGTAATCAGGTACCTACCCGATTAAACATGAAAGTGCGGGCGGTGCATATTTGTACTTGGAATTGCCTTACAAATTTTAATTTAATACGCGTACGTACCTACCTAGGTACCTACTTTGTTATATTATAATATTTAGTTGGTGTATATTTTATTCAAGTTTATGATATGATTTATGTCGAAAGAAGCGTTTTTCGAAGCAATAATAAAAACATTTTTACCGATAAAAATCGTGAAAAAAATAATTACGCTGTAACTTACTAATAGAGTGCCGCACTCTTCTGTCCAGACACACAACTTTCGCGTACATATTCTCGTGCATGTTCATTGATAATGAGACTTATGACAGTTTAGTTTGATCTTATATCTAGTTTACCTGGTCATATCACGGATGTCATCAATTTCTAGAGTCACAACACTCACATCATTTATCCTTTTTACCATTCTCCCTTTATTCCTGATTCAGAGCTCTCGACAAGGACTGAGTGTTCGTGAATTCATGAATACCCGAGCACTATCGGATCTGCCAGTATTCGTGGAGCTCAAACAGAATATCTGGGTCTTATTTTTTGTACTTTCCTTTTTTCATTTCACTTTTTCTGTTGCTCTCTGAAAAGCGGGGACCCTCGCAATCGCTATCTGCGCAACTAATCCGTCACTGAATAAAATAAGAGTATGATTAAAAATATGCACGAAGAAAAACAGATCATTCTCATATTATTTAAAAATAAAATCCTCTTAAATTATATCGTTCCATCCAAAAGCTTCATCTGGCAACTTTTATTTTCCCCCATTGCCCGGCAAGCCGAGCAAACTGACATTCGAAAATATTGTGACAGAAAATGATCACCTCTCGTATTTACATCGTCAAGCGCGATATTCGAAATCGGACGTTTTCGAAACTATTAACAAAACATGTACCAGTGACATTTATGTTCCAATTATTCAGCGATTTTTTCGTTTTGGAATCGTACATTCCGTCACTGACAACTGACAACTCCAGTGCTTCAAATGCAAGCCGAATAATACATTTGACACTCGCGGCGAAATGGCGGGAATTTTTTTTGTACATTTGTTATTCGGCCTGTTCAGTTTTCTTTGCTTGATTTTATATTTTGATCCATTTCGACCGCTGGGATTTCTCACAATATTACTGTCATCGGCGATCCTATAAAATCCGTTTGCAGTTTTTAAATATTCTCGAATTGGGAACCGCTACCGACTTTTCGTGTTCGTCGCCATCATTATTCTGGAACATTATTTTAATACTTTCGACAGCCATTTTCTTGTCAAACGCCTACATTTTTTTCTCCAGCTCAGATTTTATTTAATCGTAAATAATATGGCTGTTTAATGATTACGATTTTTATGGGGCCTATTTACGTATTCGCGAGATATTCGCGGTTATCCCCCAATAAGAGATTGAATGCTATTGAAAATGATATTGCTTATTTTTTATGTGAAACATTCTAATGCGCACCTAGTAGAGTTGTATATCATCGTAAGTTGCAATGCTACACGGTTATCGCTCGCGCCGATCGCACGTTTGTCAGACGGAGTGACTCGCCTTACTAATCTCGTTAAGTGCTAAGTGACGCCAATCCATTTTACAATGTTTAACAAAGAGTTTTATTTGAAATGATAGCTTCCAACTGGAAAAAATATATATCTCACTTTAAAGCATACGTAAATAATTGATGACAATCACTACCTTTATTACCATGATTGTTCAATGTCGATGTATTTTTCATCATCAATGAAAATTAAACACTTCATAAATATATTATTCCATTGCAACGTCCCTGCTTTAAAAAAAATCACTTGATATTTTCAACTCTAGTGTCATATTATATAACTATTTACATTTAGCTGAATATATTGTATTTCCAGAAATATTTTTTTTTAACAAATGAGATTTCAGATTTCTGGCTAAATAAATTCAGAGTGACATGTGCAGTATTTTAAAACTTCACATGAAATCCACAATAATGCAGACAGAAAGTCATTTATAAATCATTTCCGTTTCAATGTGCCTTTTTCAACAGTTCCTACCTATTTTTATTTAGCGATATTTTTTGGGAGTAATAAAATATTCTGCTGGCATATTTAGCTGCGTATTTTTAGAGTGGCAACTTTATAATTCGAATAATAACTTGAATGTATTACTTCACCACGGTTGTGACTTAGTATAATGTACATATATATATTGCTTATTACTCAAGTACTAATTCATACTATATTATATGTATGTTTAAATAATCACCCATTTCCTGTTCTATGAATTATGTTATTCACTAAACTTCAATTTAAAACAATTGTTCTTACATATGAAGTGTAATTTTATGAAACACTTATACTTGGTATCCTTAAATATTTATACTAAATCACATTATTTGTTAATATACCAAGAAATACAACATTACAAGATAATTTTATCTTAATGAAAAAGTGAAAAAGAAATCTAACTAAGATATCCAAAAAGGCATATGTGAATAGCATTGCACTCTACATTATAAACTTGATTTCATTTGCTCTAACTGGTTGTTAAAATAGTAAACTTCTTTGCCAACCATTTGTTATCAAATATCTTTTTAATAAAAACAAATATTAAAGTATGGAATATCTTTCTTAGTATTAAAAGTTGCAATATATTTTGATGCCACAAAATATCCGACGTTTGTAAATTACATAGTACCATTTCAAGGCCCTCAAAATAAACTAACGTGGCCACAACTAACAACAAAAAAGGATTTTGGTATACGTGAGATGGGATACCCATGATAGGTTATCAAAAATCAATTTATGCCATATTACAAAATGGTTGTGCTCAAATAATAAACTCACAGTTTCAATTTTAGCGTTATCATCATTATTCAATCTGTTGCTTTACCAAATGACTTCTCAAATAAAGTATAATATAAATGTTTGTTTGTAATATTATAATGTCGTCATATAAATAATTTGTACAAATTATTTTCAGCGCGATACCATGATGGTTATGGTGGCGAGGGAGGCTACGGTTCTCCCTACGACAGTTTCGGGGGCGGTGCGGGGAGCGGCGGGGCGTGGGGCCCCCCTCCGGAACTGCAGCACGCTCCCTTCCTCCCCCCAGACAAGATGCCCACCGGATACCCTCCAGCGGGACCTTGCTTCACTGGTAAGTTTGTTCACTAATTATATATAATCAAAAAAAATGTTTTCGTGTTTCAATTTTACGAGCGTGAACTAGCAATCAAAACTTTATCATTTTCAGAAAACATTTTAATTGTAATTTTAGTCAGCATTAAATGATTTCTATATGTGTATATAACTTGAGGAAATAAATAGGTTAATTGAAAATGGTTACGGTTGGAATTTTCATAAATTTGATATGTTCTGAATCCATTGTTGCTAATTGTAAATACATACATATTAGGTTCTTGAGAAAATAATTTCAATTCTTAGATTTTCGTTCAGTTTGTGTGGCACCTATTTGTCAAGCTTTTCTGATTTTCTTAGCTGTTTTAAGTAACTATATCTATACCCCACATACACAATAGTACGCCTTCCAACTTGATTGGACTAAATTCATATGCGAAGGTCAAGGTAGCTTGCATTTATTACAAAATATAATAAAAAAAAGTAAGTGTCTGCGTGCTAATTACTTCCTCTTATTTTTGCACTAGATTTAGTATATGTATATTTTATGTTTTTTATGATGTTTTTCTTGTATTATGTTGTTAGTTTTATGATGTAAATCTTGGCTAAGAGAAACCCACTGATATACATGGTTAATGGGATCTGTGATATAAAAATATAATAAAAAACTAGCTAACAAGGTCTAACATTCTTGCAAACTCTTGAATTGCTATGTTTATAGTTCTGATTCAACTAACGAATGCCTTATAACCTTATCTTCAAGGCTCTTGACTTCAGCACTAAAGTTTCTTCTGCTTTTCCACCTGATTGGAACTCGTACAATAACTCGTGAAATACTTTTTCATCTTTAATTCATTAGAGCTATTTAAAATAAAACATGCGTAGTATCGGAATAAAGGACGAAAAATGTACATTAAAATAATATTAACATGAAAAACATCAAATAAAATTAAGATAAGAATTTAAGTAAAATTACAATTATTTTCCCGCCAACTTGACAGATTAGTAAAGGGCTCTTTAAGTTTTATAATTCCACTTGATAGGTGCCTTGTAGTTACGGCCTAGTAAATAGTAACAATAACAAAATATAATGTGTTGTGTTTTTAGGTTCAGGCCCGATTCAGCTGTGGCAATTCTTACTAGAGTTGCTGACCGATAAGGCATGTCAGGGATTCATCTCTTGGACAGGAGACGGTTGGGAGTTCAAGCTCACCGATCCCGATGAGGTAAGACTTTGCAATCATTGTACAGCAGACTATAAAACAATTTGAATATTTACAATGTTTTGTTTTACATTTTATTGGCATCTCCTAGAGAAAAGTCATGATTAAATATAAATTTTAGCATTGTCAGGGAATTTTTATGCTAAATAATATATTGTATATATGTATTTATGATATAATACAATCATATTCCAACTCATTCTGTACTTTAAGACTCATCATATTTTATATGTTTTTAAACAGTTATAACATTTTTCTCCCGATAATTAGGTGTGAAAGAAATGCCAAAAGTTGTCTATCAAATGTATTTAACATAATAAAAAAAAAAAAATCACCATTCAATACTAAAACTTAATATTAAGAGTTCACTTAATTTTAGATTATGCTATCTATGTTAATTCATATATGTATCACAATATTCTTTTCTCATTGCAGGTGGCTCGCCGTTGGGGCATTCGAAAGAACAAACCCAAGATGAATTACGAGAAGCTGTCCCGAGGACTGCGTTATTATTATGACAAGAACATTATACATAAAACTGCTGGCAAACGATACGTCTATCGTTTTGTATGTGATTTGCAGAATCTTCTCGGGTAAGAATAACCTTTTAATCTAATTATTATCGTTGACTGAATGTTTTAATGAATAATAATGTGTTTATTTATTTTCCCTTTGGTAGAATAAACGTATTATAACTTTGCACTCCAGCTCTAGGGTGACTATGATGTAACTCTTGAAAGATCATGATATATGACCGAATTGAAAATATATTAACGATCACGATTGATCCGTGCCGTTAACCAACCACGGTAAGGATAGCTCGTAACACACTATTTGTAATATACACAATCGTATCAGGTATTAAAAAGTACAAAGTTATGAAAGCCGGACTCAACTATTCTTTAAAATTGTGTTCTACTTGTGAAAACACATTCAATAATGACAGTATAAAAGTCATATTTTCAAATTTACACTTATGAAATAGTTGTTAGGTATGTTACTTTGAATTATATTATCATTTAATACACGAGATGTAGATGGTTAGATGGACTACGCAAAGCTCAGTCCGTTGGCACCGCCAGGTCTTATGAAAGTATTATATTCACCTTTAAAAGTTCTTTAAAAAGATTTTCCATAATTCACAAATTTCTCACACTTCAAGTTTATTTCAAAATTTTATCTTAAGATCTACCTCACACCAACATAAATATTTAGTACAGTAATATTTTAAAAAAGTCTACATCTCTCAAAAATATAAAAATCTTCACTAAATGTCATCTTGATTGATTACATACATGTGTCAAAACAATTTTAAATTTAATGAAATAATGATTTTAATGAAATAATGATGATGAAATAATTAAAAATTTAATGAAAGAATAGCATTTTTCAATTCATAATATATTACATTCATCATTACATCACATTGCAACATTTTAAATTCAAATTTAGAGGGTGTTGAACCCTCTAAATTTGAATTTAAAATGTTGCAATGTGATCACACGGTCAATGCATGAATTTACCAGACAATTATAGAATTACTTTTATTAGAAATATGTTTACATGCAGCTCACGTTTCAAGTGTTCAACATTCAGACCATTTTATATTGGGTTTTTAGATTTTTAACACTGAAATTTTAATATTTATGTTTATTTTTTGCCTGTTACGCATTTAAAAATTATTTGTTTAATATTCCACAACAATTTTAGAATTGACAAAATATCTAATAGATGAAATTTGTTCTCCAGGTATTCCCCGGAAGAGTTGCACGCTATGGTCGACCTGAAACTGGAGAAGAAGGACGACGACTGAAGCGTCCGACCCAGGCACAAAAGTGGTTTTTCAATAATGGAAAATAAGAATTAGTTTAAATGTATGGTAGGAAAATAAATGGATTAAGTACGGTGATACTAAAGCTGTTTGTTGGCCCAAAAAAGACTAATAACAGGAATATAACATATTTATTATCCATTCATTGGAAAATTTAAATTTTCCTTCATTCATGTTGCAAGTGAAACTTAAAGGATTATTTTACAATGTTTTGTATCATTTTTGTTTTTTCTTTACAAACCTAATCCAGTGCTAAAAGGCTTATTTTCTAAAGAAAATAATCTTTATTGTTTATGAATTTTTATTTACCTTTTGAAGTGCTCCATGTTTTGTATGAAAAATATTTTGGATTTTTGCAATATTTTACACAACTTTCTTAAAAGCTGTTTTCTCCTTCATAATGTTCTTAAAATTAACATAGATTTTTTTGTAATTGTGATGTATCTGTTAATATTTGTAAAAAAATATCTGTACGTTAATTATAATTCATTTTACAGCAAAATTATGAATAGGCACTCTTTGGAAGTGCTGTGATAAACAAAATAAGAATTTTTATGCTTTTCGCCTTCCCAGAGATATGTGAAAAGTTCTACTTCAAAGATTATACCAATTATTCATTTTTATTGTAGCGCAATAGTAATATTAATTGGACTTTTCACAAAAAATATCTAAAAGTTCATGTGTTTTTCTTAGACCATAGGTGCCTTACTAATCTTCCATTGTTTATTGAAATTTTTAATGTTGAATTTCTTATTGACAATTTATGTTTCTGTTTCATGTTATGATCCGTTCATTATTCACTTTTTATTCATAAAACTATTTAAATTCTATTTAGTAAAGAAGTGTAATTCATCAATGTAATATTATTGTAAGGAGTAGGTAATTCCAATGACAATTTAAAAAGTCATCTTTAATCAGCTTTTCTCTTACTTGTACCAAAGTATTTAAAAGTATAAAACGTTAATAGTATTCTAATTAATATAAAAAAATGGCAATTCAATGCATTTTGAAAAGGTCGCATTCTTTCTTTATTTTACTATGAATTCCAACAAATTGCAACAAACGAAAAAAATATTCTTTATCGACTAAATTGTATTCAACATATGAAATTAAAAAATAAAGAGATGATTAAATTCAGTTAAAAATTAATGGACAGTATTATTTTAAATAGAAATAATATTCAATCTTCACGATTTATTAGGTTTTGACACACATCAGACTCTTGATTATTCGAGGTGGCAAGCAAATAAATTCGTCCGGACTAATTTGAATACGGCCAAAGAATAACTAACTAATTATCAGTTATGTAGTTAGTTACATATTTTTGTTTAACAGGCCCATATAATAATTTAGAGTTTTATTAAAAAATATCATATTTTTTTAGTTCCTTGGTTAATTTGCAACCAGGATAATTGGGAGTACATCATCTATGTTTAATTTAATATATCATACTAAAACTTGTAACAAAGTTTAATATAAATATTAAAATTCATACACCGGATAGTTACGTACAATAGTAAATAAACATTGGTGCTGTTTTACCTATGTATTAAGTGTGTTTTATTTCAGCCACTTGGTTACAAAATAAATTATATGTATTATGAAATGATAACTCACTATTTATTTATAACGATCGGAATATTTTTGATGCTAATGCATCATCTTCGGTAATGTTACTAATACTCAACTAAAGTGGGATCGAGATTAGAGTCGGATGAGTGTGTGAGCGTGGTCATTAAGCGCAGAAGAGGCATTAAGAGAGAAGAGGAAATATAAGGTATTTTAATATTAATTACATTTAGTGTTTGAATATTAATTAATATTAATATCAATTAATATTCGAACACCTTGTATTATGTCCTCTCTTCCTTGATTAATGACCACATCCACACAACCACCCAACTCTAATTTCCACCCCAGTCCTCACGTTGTTCTTTACTCTTACGTTTATAAATAAATAGTGAATGTTTACAAAGTTATCATTTTTTAATATAATTTAAAATGGCCTTTCACAAAGTTACACAAGAAAATTTTGAAAAATTTTTAGAAAATACTTTGATCATAGTTCATGTTATACATCCACTATGTTTTTTTTGTTGATCTCACTACAATATAATCGTACAAGTTCTTTAAAAACAGTGTAGGTACTATTTTCTTATCCAGAAAATGTCAAATACCTTCTATAGAGCTCTATATCGTCTCTTCAGAAGTAAAACTCATTAAGTGATATAATATATAATATATCACATAAGTGGAATAGTTCGAGATAATGAGGTTTAAATTCAAAAAATGATGTTAAATTTATTGAAAATGTTTAAATTAAGAGTTTTACCACTAAATAACTATAAATAGACACGAATAATCACTTAATGATTTTTACCTGGCATAGAGATGGAAGAAATATGAATGTTTGTATTCATTACTCATTTTGGCCAATATAGCGGTTAGTGAGTTTTACTTATAAGGGACGATATGCTCTATAGAGCAGGGACAATTTGTTCACAAATAGTTTTGATAAATTCTTTGGCAATTCTTACAAATCCTTTGATCCCACCTGTGCTCAAGAAGATCCAAAAATAGTATAAACGTATATTAAAACAATTTTATGAAACATTGTCTATGTGGAAGTTAACAAAAAATTTATTTGTCTTTACCTTTATGTATTAATAGGAAGTGTTCATTTTCAATTTAATTTTCCATTGCTGGATGTATTTAAACCATTGAAATTATTGCAATACACAATGTATTTTTTTTAAACCTAAATTTTATAACTATCATTAAACGAGCGAATGTTTAATCCCCTTTTACACCGACGTGCGTCATGTCCGGCCGCCTTTGAGACATTTCGGCCAACAGCAGTGATTTTATATTAAAAATTCTGTTGATTTTGTATATAAATTCATATAAGTAATATTAGAGAATGCAAAAAGATATGATAATGTTAAACTACTTAAATAATGAACAATGAAATGTTGTCTAGAATGCGATGAGTGATAGTTGACAGTTGTATGAGTGAGAGAGAGAAAGATGTTCAATAAATCATTTTGCACATATTAAAGATGATTACTTATAAACCTAAAGAGATAATAACCTAAAAATTTGACACTCTTGTTGAAGATAAAATTCATATAAATAAAACTGGTGTTCTAAAATATATTTGTGGCTTTAAAAGTATACTCAAATCACTTTGATGTAGTCTGATTTCTTCAGCGATTTAAGATCCTAACCGCGCAAAACTGTTTATAAATTCTTTTTTGATATTTTTTTACAACATATTTGTACTACTTGCAACATTGACATATTCATTGATTTGATTCTCATTATTCATTGAAAATCTATGAATCATTAAAATGATCTACACAACTCCAACATTGTGCAGTAATGGTTCTATTCATTGTTTGACGTGCTTTTTTATTGTAAATCTTTTTACTAGGGTTGTTAACTGTGTATCCGGAGAAAAATTAAAAGATTAATACTAGTTTAGAAAAATAAATTAACATAACCGTTTTGCTTTTAAGAACTTTTATCAAAGTTTTGATATTAAGATGTGTTCATTTCTAAATTATAAATGGATTTATTAAACTTCTATTTAATTTGCGCACTGGCAACCCTAAAAGAATTTGTAATATTGTGCATTAATTTATTTTAAATTAATAAAAGCAATATCAAGGCGTTATTCAAGATTTGTTTTATCGAAAATATTTCTCATTAAAATGCATTTTTTTATTATTGTTACTCAACCTCCACCATCGATGTTATTATGTCAAATTTGAGAATTTGGACCATAAAATGAGATAATTCATATCCTCCAACAATCAACTTTTCCACACAGTTAATATAGTATTTCCAGAAATACTTTGGATCATGATGTACGCAGTTCAGCTCCACTGCACGGATGGAATATCAAAGGTAGACACATTGTTTATTGGACACTTTGATGTAGACAATAGTGAAGTATAAAAATTTTACAAACTTTCTCGACGTGAAAGTGAATGATCTCGTTTTAAGGGATTTTGTTTTATTATGAATGATAATATTCTTTTTAGACATTATGTGATTATTTTTATTAGGTTAAATAATTGTAATTTCTTTTTATATCGGCCACTTGAACTCATTGCTAAGAATATTATTATTATATTATAACTACACAAAGAAATGATCCTTCCCTTGTGTTAAAATGTTATACTTTTGTGGAATAGGACATTATTATTTCATTGGCCCGTACATATAAATTTGTATGTAATGATAAATGATGTTAAAATAAAAAATATATATTTATGAAAAACTGCCTTTATACTCTATTCCTAACCTATATTCCTTTCTCTTTTTTTAATGTTTAAAGTATGCTTGAATACACACTGTGTGCAGAAATTTTGTCAATTATACATTTTTTTAAATTTGTTTTAATTTAGCTCAAAAACAGCCATAAAATTCACATACATTTTATGCATGATGGTGTAATGATAATTATTGTTGTGAAATATTTCTTTTAAATTATCAATTATATTTTAATCAACTTGATACATGCATCATCAGCGCGCACTATTAAAACCGTTTCAGATGAAGCTGTTAATATCCACGCTGCAATAATGTACATAGGTATTATTAAATCACACAAATAGGTTTTAATTGTATTAATAATCATATTCTTCATTGTGGGGTAAAAAGCAAAGGCAGAAATATCCATAAAATTTTTTAAATGTTTTGAATGCAGTCACCAAGGATTACTAATTTGAAATGTACTGATTTTACGCATCTCTCCCTTCCAAATTCATGTTCCTATAAATTTATTGGTTATTTATCCTATAAAATCTCATGTGAAAGTATAGTAGAAGCTATACTTTCAATTTCTGTTAGATATTTTCTCCTCCTCAGTTCTTCAGAGCAAGTTAAAAAACATATCAAGGAAGTAACATAAAAACAGCACTGCAGTTAGTCCTCAACAACTAGGTTTCGTTCCACGTTAAAGAAAATCAGTCAGTAATCGAACTCCACTCTACTTTATTTTATTATAATTAAAGACCATGAAATTCGTGCATGGCATACAATTGATTGACAAAATGAACTAACATATTGATTGAATATAGACAATGTGTACTATAATTTAAGAGGCTAGGGTCTTCACCACAGTTCAATAGTGGCTCACTTAACCGCATAGAGACTCCAATCTACTATATGATATTAAGTGTGTCTTCCTTGTTGACAATGGGATGACGATGGGAAGAAAAGATTTGATGGTTCTCATACAAAAGGCATACTATAATAGTCATAGGTGTGAGCAATCATTGAAGGAGATTTTATTTAATTTAGTTTAGCACAAACACAGGCATGACATTCCCATAAATTTTGTGCATCATTGTATAACATCTAAATATATTTTATATTATATAATAACAGTTATCTAAATATTTTCATATACAATATTTTCATCATATATTTCATAAATTATATTTTAGTTTACATGCAGTTAGTAGGTAAGTATATGCTTTTCCTGTACGGATGGTCAAGCGGCTGTTTCAGACGAAGCGGCTCGTATACATATGACATACTGCAATAAGACTAGAATGTACAAAGGTAATCACACAAGAAGGTTGTTTTAACTATTGCATCAATGATCATATTGTCAATTGCAATAAAATGTTCTTTTTGAATTTCGATTTGCAATCTGAAAATACGTCTATATTGATTTGTGAATGAAGAATATTGTTCGTTCGCAAGATTGTCATTATCAAAGGATTGATAAATTTTGTTAAAACTGAAAAAAATATTACAGCAATTTTTTATTGTTTTCCATATACGCAAGCTTTACGGAAGTTCTCAGCAGAAATAGTTGAAACAATCAATCTGCACCCAACACTGATATAAAACTGGCACTGTGTTATGTGCTGAAGCAATTCACTGTCAAGTAGAGTGATGCCGTAATATTTTCGTCAAGTTAATCACATACTATAAACAGAACACGTCTGGCGGTTATGCGCATGGTTCGCATGTTTGTATGGACATGCGAGGTATGCTCTCAGCAATGGTTGTTTTAATAAAATAAAAATTATTCATTATATAAATTTTTGTAACTGGACTATTCAGCTACTCACTAATCACGTGAAATAGAATAGATTACATAAATTACTGAGCCCAAATGTAATGGGAAGCGGGTGAAAAGGAAGAAGAAGAGTAAATTAGATAAATATTATTTATTAATTTCTACAGGAATATTTCTTTTACAATATCCTGTGACAGTTCTGCTGAAATGCAGCCAAAGATAAATGTTGTCTATGGTATAGAGTTTTAACTTTGTCACTATATTTTTGAAGCAACAAATTAGGATGTGAACGAAACAAATTAACGAATTCTGATAGACAATACTTGTATAAAACATTTTAATTGAAAGCAAAACATGTCACTATCACAGTTTAGAACTTGACTATTATAGAAAAGATTTATATGATTTAATTAAAAAGTACTTAACCATGAGGTACCGGAAGATCGAAAATAGGATCGGAGGCCGGAATGGGGTACATAGAGACCCCAGTGAAATTTGTGTTTTATTGAGGTATAGTGGTGTGAAAATGTTCTATAATATTTTTAATTACATTTCTTATACAATGAGAACAATATTCTACTAAATTTTTTCTTATTTTATAAGAAACTGTAGTCTTTTGACGTCTCCTCACTTATAAATGCCCGGCCGACGAAAGCTGTGCGAGTAGAATAATGTAACCGGATATTACTGCATACACACTGCACACATTTATTTCAGAAAATAGTTATTGTAAATGTTTGTTGGTCGAGTGGTAAGACACTTACCTAGTGATCAAATGGTTAGGAATTCAAACTTTTTTCTGCTTCACAAATACACTGTGAACACTATTTTCAGAATAGCTCCAAGTAAGAAAATGATTAAGAACTTAGTCTTCTGGGTATAGAAACAGGGATCCATTGCAAAACTTTTAGGAAGAGATACATGCATGCTTCACACATGAAGCAGCGGTGAGGGCTGCTTGACAGAATGTAAATGGTCATGTTTTTCTACTCTTCGTCACTTTACACACTAGGGTATATCCAGATCACCTATGCTATGGATATGCTATCAGAATCCTTAACAATACCTCCAATATGCCATTATTTTCTAATACTGCTTGGCCTCTTCATTTATCCAATTTGACCTCCCCTGACGTCTTCTTCCAAGACTACTTGAATGGACGGGGATATGTCAATAAACCTCACACACTTTGAGGGCTCGAGAACAACTTAAAAAAAAGAGATTCTTACACAGAAAATGTGTACCATTAATATTCTTACTATTATCAAACTATGCTAAACGCCTGTGCTATGATAATCGCACTAACTTGGTGGTCTCCTGAAAAGAAGCTGGAACCCCCAACTGTGACACTAGACTATGACACTTAACAATTGACTTACAAACTATTCTTTAATATAGTATTGGATATCTGTCAGAAAGAAAATGAGAGCATTTAAGGGATGTGATATTTCTTACGTATCTAAAAATTGTCCATGAATAAAATTTTCCAAATATTTAACTATTCGCAATTTGTGTTAAACATTACTTAGTCCCATTTGGACTCCTGTATACAAAGAAAAATGCTAGCGTCTTCAGAACATCGAACACAGAAAATCTTCATATATGGGTTACTTCAGTCTCTGGTTAATAACTGCATTATTTTATACAAATTAATTAGCTCCACCTGCCGAATTGATAATTGAAAGTTTTTTTTAAGCATGATGAGGCAAATTAATTTATAAAACTATGTACTATTTAATATTTTTATACCTTATATACAATACATTACACAGGTGGTCTGTTTTCCATTTTGCATTGGAAACAATTTTTTTTGTTAAGACACTGAAAGAGGATATACAGGGTTATTTGTAAAACATTAATAACCTCGCAGGACTATATTTCTGCCTTGATTATGAGTCGAAAATGTTCAAGCTATTATGACCTAATATCAATAGTTATGGAGATATGCGACATCAAATTTTGCATTTTTTTCAATATTTCTGACTTATTTTTTGTAAAACGTTGGACTATCATTATAGTAACTAATATCAATTATGAAAAAGTCATTCGTTTCAATACAAGTTAAATAAACTCATAACTCATTTTCTGTAAAACAGTAACTTATAGGGAATATTAAAAAAAAATTGCCTTGATACCCTGTATAACAGAGGCGTGCAGTGAGAACAAGAAGCATGACTTTTTCCTAAGCGTATATTTTCAAAAGAAACCGAAATATGAGATATATCTCGTAATATTCCTATCACATTATATCATTATTGGAACGGACAGGGTTGAGCCATGTAAAAAATGAGAACATAACATGACCACTATGAGCGGCGCGTGTCCAAAATAAATCAGCCGCTACATACAGAAAATTGCATTGGAGACGAGGTGTGAATGCCGCTACTGAAAATCGGGTTGCCGCTCGGAGCGCGCGCAAGTCAGTGCCCAGCGGCTGTTGCCGCAAGTGGAGGGGGGCCGCGCGCGCATACTGCTTCCAACTAGCTGTAGAACAACATCGCCCGGACACTAGCCCGGAGATTGGCCCTTTGTTGAATGAATATGAAAAATGCAGCCTGTTTGGCTGCCGATGTTATTTCCAGCTACAAGTGTCGATACAAATATGTGTGGAATTTGTATATGTTATGAAAATATTTTTAAAATATGTTGATGTCTTGTAGGAAGCAGCGCTTGGCGCCCTTTTTGTATGCAATATTGTCATGTGCATTATGTTGAATCTCTGATGAGAAAAATGTATTGGAATTTTATGAATTTTTATGAATAAAATGGAAATAAATAATTTTTTATTTGGCACCTATTGGTGCGTGGACAAAGGTTAGAAGTTTGAGCCGAAGGGATTCTTCCGCGATGTAACGCCCCAAAGTAAAGTATGTGTGTGGCACGCGGTACCCGCGATGTTCGCCAACACTAAATGGGCATGAGTGTGGCACGCAATATTCGCCAACACGGGAGACGAGTCTCGCTGCAGAGGGTCTCGTCTCTTTCTTTCCGCCGTTGAATCCGCCGACGGGCAATAAATGTTTTTTGAATATTCAGAGATTTTACAAACTTACCTGACCGGCTATAACTTCTAACGCCTAGTACTCAAATTCCGAGCCCCCGTCTGAGATGCGTATATGGGATACCCTCCACGGGGGCCCGAAGGCCTGCACCGGGCGCCATCGTGGAGATGGTCATCATGAAATAAATGAGTACTGGAAGACCGTGAGAAAAATTTTGTATTTTTCTCGATTTGGAAACGGTGTACGCCTGCTTTCAGGCCCACGTCGCGGTAAGCTCGCGCGCACGGCTCGCCGTGGAGAATATTAAAAAGTCGAATTTTTAATCGACAATCAGAGCGGCTTATCGTGGACGAATTCCTACTTATGTAGTGTCATTGCATTCCTTTACTGAATGCCTGTCTGGAAAATATATTTTTATACATGTGGAATGATATAGGCGCGCCTGAGAGTGAAATAAAAAAATTGGTTTTTGGCGCTTTTTTGAATGCCTATAACTCAGTAAATATTTACCTGAAATATTTGGAATTACTGTTAAAATGAGCGCTTGCATGCGCAAATTACATTTGTCATAGCGAAACTTGTAAAAATACTGTTTTTGATTTTTAATGAATTTTTGAAAATTTGAGCCGTTTGTGGCGAATTTAATTTTAGTTTTTTGGGCCTTGTATGACCCAGCCCGTCCAAATAACTGTGTTATTATCATCTGCTAGGTCTGTTATTACAAAATAACACAGTATTAGTCTCTTGGGAGCTAAAATGCATTTTTTATGAATTAATTTGTATCTGTCATATGAAATCTGCCGCGCGGTGAAATTGTGCAACCGCGAATGACGTAGTTCACCGCTCGGCCGCTGGGAGCGCTGCGGCGCCTTCCCAGAATTACGCAATCTCATTGGTTTCTGTAGCATGCTATGACGCAATCTTGTGAAATTTTGAATTTGGTATAAATAAAATGCATTTTTTGAGCGGGTACCACAGATACGCCACCCGCGTTGGTACGAGAACCGCTATTTGGACAATCTTCTTGCTGCCTTTTCTTTCTGACCCTGCTCACCTACTTTGGACTCTGCTTTCTTGGATTTTTGTGACCACTGCTTTCTGACTTGGACTTCGCTTCGGATTTTTTCTTCGACTTTAATACGATAAAAGCACTACTTCGGCGTTTGACTTCTGGCATATCCACGGACTACGAGCTTCACTGCAAATTCTGGTGGCGATCTCTGCCCCACCAGCGAAGACTACTGAGCCGCATAAAAAAGGTGTTCCCATCCGGAACATTTTGGTCCTGTTCGAGCCGGAGATCTGAGCTTCGCTGACGACCACCATGTCTCAAGAGGGATCGAGACACTCTGTTGGGGGAGACCATGACCAGGACGAGCCTGTGGCACCGGAACGAGCCGGTTCTGAAGTGGACCGGGCCTCCACGACATCCACGGAGGACACCGTTCGCCGGCAAGCGGCGGAGATCCGGCGCCAACAGCAGCTCATACGAGAACTCCAGCGAGAGCACGCGGAGGCGCTCATCCGGATCTGCTCAGCAAAGGCAGACGCATCCGAAGCTGCAAATGTGTCGCCTGCAAAGAGGCAACCGACCAGGGCGGCACCCAAGCGACCAGCCTCGGTCGCCGCTGATGATGTCACACCCAAGCGGCCGACACCAGCCGCCACCGATGACGTCACCACCCGCCGCCCACCAGTGGTCGCGACCGATGACGTCACCACTCGCTGCCTACCAGTCGTCGCAGCCGATGACGTCACCACTCGCCGCTCACCAGTTGTCGCGGCCGATGACGTCACCACCCGCCGCCCACCAGTTGCCGCGGCCGATGACGTCATGGAGGAGTACGCGATTGTGTCATCAGACCGATCTGGACAGCGGGGCCGCTGTCCAGAACCGAGCACATTCACTAGAGATTGGGTCCTGAGCCATCCGGAACAAAGACGGATGGTCAACTCACTGATTGAAGAGGCGCTCAATTCACGCCAGGCCAACAGTGCCCGCTCACAACCTACTGCGGGAGAGGCGCCGGTTTCAGCAATTTTGGCGCGACAATCAGGCGTCAAAGAATTGCCGCATTTTTCCGGAGACCCCTTCGAGTGGCCGACTTTCCTGGCGCAGTATGAGCAGTCGTCAGTTTTATGTGGATTGTCGCCGCCTGAAAATATTATGCGCCTACAAACGGCGCTGAAAGGACGAGCGCGCGAAGCAGTCGCGCCGCTTCTAGTGGATCCACAGAATTTGGAGGAAATTATGAGAACACTGAAAAACCGCTTCGGCAATTCCGAAGATATAATTGACAGCATGCTGGAAAGAGTCCGCCGCCACCCACGTATCACTGAAGATTCGCCGATAGACGCGCTGACCGATTATGCTATAGCAATTAGAAATGTGGTGGCGACCGTGCATGGCTTTGACCGAAAATACCTGACGTCACCGCAGCTACTTACAGAAATGGTCGGCAAGCTTCCCATGTCGGCGAAATTAATGTGGCTGAACTCAAGGAGAGGCGGACCAACCAACATTACAATAAAGGACTTATCGGACTGGCTGGTCGACATATTGGACATGGCGCCGTACGCCGGATGTAGGCCAAAAGCGAGCCAGAAGATGACCGCCCGCCGAAGCGGTCAAGTTCACCAATTGACGGAAGACGGTGAAGAAAGTAGACCGTCAACGAGCGCCGCCAGATGCTGCGCTTGCCATATGGCAAATCACGCCCTGCTGGATTGTAGAGCGTATTGGAATAAACCTATACGGGAGAGATGGACATTGGCAAGGCGGGCCGCTGTCTGCTTTAATTGCCTAACAAGGGGGCATATGTTGCCTAACTGCAAGGCCAAGCGGTGCGGCGAAAATGGATGCCGAGCACCACACCACCACTCGCTGCACTTAGAAGAAAATCGCCGCCCGCCCCAAGCCGCTGAAGAACATCGATCCGGGCGCGGTGGGCGAGGCGGGCGTGGCCGCGATCAACATCGGCGAGGCGGGCGAGGCGCCCCGCGAAGCGCGCCACCGCGCGGGTCAGGCGGCGCCGCCGCGGCCGCCCCATCTACCACCCCCGCGACGAATGTTACGGCGCCCCGCGATGATACAGTGGGGCACGCAAAATTGGACAATGGGCGATATGCCGTACTATTAAAAGTTTTGTTGGTGACTGTGAGTGGGCCCCGAGGTCAAGTGAAAATTTACGCGCTTCTCGATGAGGGTTCGACCGTCACTCTCGTCGATGAAACAGTGGCCAGCGCCGTCGGGGCCCGCGGACCGGTGCGCGGACTTAGAATTCACGGCGCAAATGGAATGTGTTCCTCAGATGACCGGTCCCAAGATGTAAATCTCACAGTGCGGGGGAGTGAGGCTGCATATGAAATGCGAGCGAGCACAGTCAAACAGCTCGCTCTGCCCGCGCAAAAAGTGCTAAAGAAATGCGAGTGCCAAGATAAAAATAAAAATAAAAATAAAAATAAAATTGAAAATGACCCAGAACGCGCGTGTGTTGGTGGAAAGTGCGCGGAGTTTAATGAAGTGGAGCCGCGAATATTGATAGGCCAGGACCACGCGCATTTGATCGTCACCCGGGAGGTGACTGAAATACCTACCGGCGGATTGCGCTCCCGCACAGCCCTGGGATGGACCACACACGGCGAGCTTGGCCGCCGGCCACCCGCCGGCACCGCGACGGCTTTGGCGCTCTCCGGCGCCACGGTGCCGGCGGCCGATAACGATCTGGAGGCGCTGATAAGGGCGCATTTTGCAGTGGATTCACTGGGAATCACTGCCGCGGCCCGCGTCAATAGAGAAGACGCCCGCGCCGCCGCTATTATGAAGGCCACTACGCGGCAATTACCTACCGGGCAATGGGAAACGGGCCTTCTTTGGAAGATGGATGATGTTAATTTCACAGACAGCCGCCAGTGCGCCGCCAACCGCCTGGCGGGGATTGAAAGAAAAATGGAAAAAGATACTGCATATGCAACGGCGTACAGGGCGAAAATAAATGAATATTTTGAGAAAGATTACGCCCGCGCCTTGTCACCCGTCGAAGAAAAGGCGCTGAAATTTAAGTTTTACTTGCCGCATTTTGCAGTCTTTAACCCAAACAAGCCCGGCAAAATACGTATAGTATTTGATGCCGCGAGTAAGTGCCGAGGAATATCACTGAATGATATGCTATTGACGGGGCCGGACCTGCTGAGTTCACTTCTAGGCAGTGTGTTCCGGTTCCGGGAAGGAAAAGTGGCACTGGCAGCCGATGTGAAAGAAATGTTTTTGCGCATAAAAATCCGAGAGGCCGACCAAGCGGCGCAATTATTTCTATGGAAACAACCAGGCGAGCAGGTGCCGACGACTTACCAAATGTCGTCTATGATTTTTGG